>JAOTQH010260690.1:0-11268 GCA_025631255.1 Cornus kousa | reverse complement strand
AGCTAGAGCGCCTCAACCTATTACGGGCCAGGCCCCTTCAATCAGGCTCACATAAAGCCCTCAGTCTCACACTTTTTAGTAGACTCCAGGCTAAAAAAAGGGCACGCCTTGTATTTTTTAATCATTTGTTCATATCATTTTCTTTTTTACTGGATGACTAGTAAATTAGAAGGTTCTATATCATATATCTTATTATTTAACCTTCTAAAATATTTGACAAAGTTCATAAATTTATGATTCACTACTTACATTAACTACAATTACTTCTTGATTATGAATATATATAATAATATATGTTTAAATATGCATTATTATATACACGCACCTTACTTCGATCAGGCTGACACCTTATACTGCGCCTTGCGCTTAGGCTTCAGAAGGCATTTGGTGCCTTAGTGCGCCTTGAGCCTTTAACAACTATGAGCAGACTTAATTGATATTCATGTATTTCTCGTATTTGATTAAGCAATGTTTACAGCATGTAGTACACTTCATGGTAGTTTAACAATGACATTAGATGGTGCTTGACTAAGAAGCATGGACATGGACATGATATGGCATGGATACATCAACACGTCAAATTCTAAAAAGGTAGGACATTGACAAGTCATGGAGATGGCTGATAGTCTAATATAAATATAAATTTTCATTTATATATCTATTGAAAAAGGCAATTGTAGAACTTTCATTAATTTATAATTTCCATACTAAAGTTCATAAGTTAGAAGATGAAGCTATTCAAACATAAGATAGATATTATATTATATATGATATTACTTCTATTGTGTCATTATAGTTATGTTTTTCTTATTGTAACATGTGTTTAATGTCAAAATTTTAAAGAAAAAGAGGTTAGACACTTTGATGTCTGTTCATAATGTTGTTTCAAGGACTGATATGTGTTTGTTTTGTATGGATGTCTTGATCGAGTGCTCGGAATTTGTTAACCAAGTGTCTAAAATGTGTCGGCCAACTGTCCGAATTAACAATTTTTTTAAAATAAAAAATAAAAAATTGCGAGCATCACCATGAAGTGTCAGACGCGTGTTCAGGAGTGTCCATGAAGTGTCGGTATCCGACACAGACACGAAACCTTCATAGAAGTGTCTGCTTGATTGAAAGAAGAATGTATTTTTTTGTTTTGCCCATGGCAATTTCTTATGATGAATTAGCTCCAATCACGGAGGAAAGTGACTGAAACCCAGAAGAATGAGTACTTGGTTGGCTGCAGCAATAGCAGCGTGCAATCATGTTAGAGAACATCTATATGTCATTGAGTATTTTATTCTAGAAACACGGACTCTAAAAGGTAGCCGATTTTTTAACTACATTTCACTTGTGGAAATCATACCAAAATGATATCCACCTTGCTTAAGGATAATGGGGTTTTGTGGGAAATGTTGTTGTAGGGTTTTTTCAATGAACTTGAGTTACAAATTTTTTTTATCCTAAATAGCTTCATCAGAATCTAGCATATTTTACTTCATCTAGAAAGTAGAAGTTTTACCCCTCTTCATTCCACTCCAGCTCTGCATCCACTTTCACTAGAATATGGGAAGATAATAAATCATTCTTTCTACAAATTGGTAAGTTACTTAGATGTGGTTCTCTTGTTGTGGAAAGCCAAGATGTAGTCCAATTCACCATAAAAATATTCCTAAGGGTATGATCAAGTAATAAAGTGATAGAGGAGTGTCATGATTTAGCCAAGTATTGAGAGCTTTGAATGCCATTTGAATTGCTCAGTTGATGGAACGATGGTGCTGTTGATTGAAAAGGAAATTTTTCTTGATAAATTGGATGGGAAATTTGCTTGCAAATTATATGCTTTCCTTGCTTTAGACTGAGAAGGGCTGTTTTGGGTACCTACAGATTGCATTTTCTTTCTCACCGTGCCTGCTTTGTCTTGTGAAGATTCCTGGACGTTGTGGTAATTACGTATGAGTTCATGATTCTTGAGCAGGAGTGGATACTGGGGCAGTTACTGTTAATTAATTTGGATACTGTCAAAATGTGGAATAGAAGTTTCACTTATCAAAAAAAAATGTGGATTAGAAGTTTCAATCATAAACTTTGAGCTCTAAGTTTAGATGAAAGTGTGTGATATCTGAGCTTTAAGTACAGTATTCTGGATGAACTCTCAGTTGCACTTGCTTTAAGAGGTATAAGTTTGGAAAATTTTGTGCTTGTGATTTCTTTTTCTGTTCATGGTTGAAAATTGTCTAAAGTGTAGAATGTGGGTGTTTCAGCAAATCTAGCTACACGGTGAGACATTTACTACTTCTAAATGAGTTTATTCTCGATTTCCCCATGGATATTAGAAGTAAAAATGAGTGCTATGTGTTCACATGTGTTAATCGACTTGTTTGCATTGAAGATATGACTCTAATTTGTAACAAGCGTTGAGAAACATTTTACCGGACAGACCATTATGGAAGAATCTGCTTGGACTTGTTATTAGTTACTTCCAAATGACCTGTAGGAAATCTATGTAAACATGGTGCAAATTTAGCCTCCTTCATGCCCTTCTCCAGCGATACTTATCCACAAGCAATAATTGGTGAGGCAAACTGGTAGTACATGGTGAGAAAGCGATGATTAAATTTGTATGACATACATTGGAGTGCTAATCCAAACTGCATAAATTCATCATCCAGTTCACAATTAAGAACAATGGACTATACTTATCAAAAAAAAAATTAAGAACAATGGACTATATATTGAAAGGTTTTAGATAGGGGTGGACAAATAATCTGTGAATCCGATCCGATTGGCGGATTCAAAAAAATTAAATCCGTAGCTCACGGATTGGATCACGGCTTGAGCTGTTAAAAATCCTATCCGTGAAATTTATATATATATTTTCAAAAATATGTTAGTTAATTTAATTAGTTAATAAAAATTCAATGGACTCTAAGGATGTATTAGTTAATAATTGTTTAAATATATGAATTTAATATTAATAAATTAAAATATTATCTATTGGGTTATGGTTAAAAGATAAATAAATAATAAATAATATTAATTATAAAAATAATAATGGATAATTTAGATAAAACCCAATCCGCGGATCCAATCCTATCTGATCCGTTATTACACGTATCCGATCCGACCCGTGGGATAACGGATCATCCCACGGATCGGTGGCGGATTAAGATTTGTCTAATCCGTTGGTAGCGGATCGGATTAGGATTGATGCCTAATCCGATCCGTGGCCACCCCTAGTTTTAGTATTACTCCAGTTGTATGTTGTTGATCTAAGAAAGCACAAACACTTCTATCCAGGTTCAATGTCCGTGTTGAGCACATGTAGGACACTGGTACTTCATGGATACTCCTGGCCTTGTATTTGACACATCATGGACATGTTCGTAAATTTTAAAAACAAATTTCATTTCGGACTTTTAACACAACTCTTGTATAACACAAACAAATCTAATAGTAGCCACTCCCAACAATGTTGAAAACAATATGAACATACCTAAAAGTGTCCAACCTTTCCTTCTCTAAGAAAATAGATATTATACACAGTCATCACAAATCAAGGATGCAATGACAAGTTTTCATATAGGATGAAAAAAATAATTGTAATGACAAAGTAGAAGAGTAGTAGCCTATATATTATGATACTCTTTACCATCTTAACTTAGCTTAATCTTCTAAATGATATAAGTCCTACTGTAAGAACCAAAAGTATCAATGAAATTATATTATTTTCTTATTCAATATATGCATAAATAAAATTTTATTTTTGTATATAGTCGCATCATTGCCGTGCCATGTTTTACTTTTCTAGGATTTGACTTGTCAGCATATCTGGCGCCAAATGTTCCTTGGATTGCTTTTTATGATTTGTATTAAGGTCCAACGTTTCATCATACACAACTAATTGTGCCTTTTTTGTGCCTTACACTGTGCGTAAGGCAACCACAGGCACACGCCTCCTAAAGTTCGTTGGCCTGGTTATGCAACAGTTGCAACCATGAGAGGTGCACCTCGTTTCACCTCTCGCTTTTCTGGCGCACCTTTAACGACATTGTCTTAGGCTACTTATTTATCTACAGTGATAGCTTTGTGACCAAGTAATGGGCCATCTCTTAGATGATTCATACCTTTGTGATTAGACCAGTCACCTTAGGTTGCCTATACTATACTCACGGTGAATAAGCAGTTATTCATTTGTTAAGAACTGAAAAAGAAAAAAATGTTCCTTGCGCTGTTGGGCTTTATGGCATGTCAACAGGTGATCATTCATCTCTCTTCAACTATTTTGACATGGTTGTCCCCCACCCAGTTGTTGGTCCATTTGTATGTACATTCTACTTTTAAAGCAGAAAGGCTGACAACTCATTTCACCATTTAACTTTTTGTACAAGCCTTATCATTGTTTTATAAACCTAATCACATGTCATATATTTAATAATCCTATTAGTCATCTTTAGCCACCACTTTGTGCAGAGATGGAGATCCCAAAGTTAGAGTTATGATAGGTATAACTAGGGCGAGGAGGAAAATATGATGGAGAGACGTAGAAAGAGAACATAGGGGAATAGAGAGGGTCGGAATGAGTGAATCATTCTATTATGCTGACCGGGAATAGGAATGTGGTATGCCGGATTCTGTAAAACGTGGTACAATGGTAAGGCTTATGTAGTCTTAGTTAAAATGTGATGAGTTGTTCAAACTCAAAGAGTGGTTTCTTTTATCCTGTACTGGTTATGGAGGTTAGTAAGTTAGTAACATCAAAAGTAATATTTTTCTATATATTTCTGGAAAAAGCTGAAATCTACTTATCAAAAAAAAAAAAAAAGTTGAAATCTACACGTGCCATGGCCTTTTCCTTCTAATTTTTTTTTCTTTCTAAAATATCACATCTAAAAGAATTCTAAACATAATACTCGATGTTTGTCTTATTAAGAGAAAACTAAACAAAGAATAAGAAAGAACTTTTAGATTTGTTAAAGTTTTTGTTCTGGAATGAAAGTTTTTACTGTTTTGGAGTGTAATTTCAAAAGTGTGGATTGTTGGACTTTCAGTGTTAGCATCTACAACAACTACAAACAAACATAGCCTTTTTCCAACTACTTGTGGTCAGTACATGAATCCTATTTTTCCATTTTGTTCTATCTAAGTCCATATCCTCAGTCAAACCACATGTGATCCTGTCCTTTCTTACTAACCTTAATCATGTTAACTTTGGTCTTCCCCTTCCCCTATCATTACCCTCAATTTTGATTTTTCTCTCATTTTATCTCCAATTGATGGTACTTCAACCACATCGGGAATGTGTTAGTGTCTAATTCTATCATTTCTTGTCTCTCTGCACATCTCAACATTTGCATCTCCACCACACTTGCTTTATGCATATGTTAACTTTTTAGCTGCCAAACATTCTGTCTCACAAAGTATGACTGGCTGTTTTTATAGAACCATCCTTTCAATCGTAACAAGATACACTGACCGCACAATATATTATATGTAAATCTCCAGTTAATCCATCAAGGCGCATCATCTACAATTTCTCCTTCATAATGGATAATTGAGCCTAAATACTCACATCTATAAGAATTCATTTATAATACTCGATGTTTGTCTTATTAAGAGACCACTAAACAAAGAATAAGAAGGAACTATTTTTGGGATATGAAAGTTTGTGTTCTGGAATGATTGTTTTTGCTGTTCTGGAGCGTAATTTCAAAAGTGCAGATTGTTGAACTTATACACAACCCTTAATTGTCAAAAATGCACAAACTTGGTCTTCAGGCTGTGAAGGTAAAACGCTTATAATTGCAGCCCAAGTGATGCATATCTTCCCTTGGTTCTTGTGATGGGTAAAGGAAAAGGATCTACCAGACTTCCATTGGTTAGATATAGGTACAAGACAAGTATATAGAAAAGTTTTATTCAGAATAAAAATTATAAGTGCACATGCAAAAAATTTGTAAACTGAGGAAGAAATTGAGCGTTCTGGGAGCGGCAGATTGGATACAAACATTACATTTGGCATTTATTTGCACCAGAATTTGAACCCACATTCTCACGCTTAACAGCCTGAGCATTTTACCACTGCACCAGTCAATGTCCCGTACATTGTACAAAATATTGCGGAAGTACTTGTTTCAAATGAAACCGAATAAGAAAACCATAACTTGTAATATCATTTTTAGAATAGATTTGTTGGTAGATGGCTTCAAGTTGGAAACTAAGATGATTCTTGTACCCCCTTGAACAGGTTGAAAAATCCTATTGTTGTTGGAAAAAGATATATGCACAATAACCGACAAAAATCACCTTATCAGATGACAACAGCAATTTTTTTATTTTTTATTTTACTTGTTCTGATTGTTTAGAGGGAAATTGCGGGGTCACTGAATGAAGTCTCCATTTCTTCTGGAGGCGCTTGCCTATTGGGATACCAGCCTTTGGGCGTTGCTTCCCTTTATAATAAAGAATTCTGGCTCGACCCAGGAAAGTGCGGGCAACAACCGAAAGGAAGGGGTCCATAGGAAATATTGTTACAAATATGGCCTGAAATTTTACTTGACTCAACATCTTCCCTCTTATTCATTCTCCAGGTTGACATGAGAGCTCGAATTCGTGGAAATAAAGGCTACTGACAAGTGGGATTGCGGATTCAATTATGTGAATTATAATTGCCTGAGCTTGACAGGTGGGATTTTGCTTGACTCCCTACCTTTGAATTCACTAGCCAACTTCCTGAATTACACACAGTGATTTTGTATTAATGCCTTGTTCTGAGAAAGCATTGCATGAGCCTGTTTGAGGATCACTTCCTTGAATTATGTTGACTTAATTGATGATATTTGCTCGTCTGTCCTACGTTTCAAACTCTCTTCTTAAATAGATTTGTATTGACAAAAATTCTGGATGGTTGGTGTAGTTTTATTTTCTATGCACAGTTACAAACAAATCAATGCTGTCCTTCAGGGAAGGTGCATATGGCTCGCTTGATTCATGTAAGCGTCAGGTTTTATTTAAAGGGCGCGCCTTAGAGCTCCATTTAATGGTGATTTGCGTGCCTATGAATTGCCGTGAACATAGCCCTTAAAAGACCAAGATGAGAAGAGAGACTGCTTCTTTGTAGTTAACAATCATTACCATTAATCTCCCTTGATCAGGATTGTTTGGTTTTGCTTATTTTATCTAAAGAAAGAGTAACTTCTAACTGATACATTAATTTTTTAATTTTTTAAGTTAGGTCTTCAGTGGCTTGTTTTTCGGTGCAACATTTTTCATATATTACTCAGATTCTAACCTTACTTAAAAAATTTAAGTTAAAATACAGAAATTGGTAGGATGTGAGGGACATCATCGTACAATTTGGTTTTGGAAACCATAAATCTGTGTGTGTGTGTGTGTGTGTGAAGCTATTGATCTCTGAATGTTGGCAACATTGGTTGTTGCATCACATATATTCCTAAATGACCCAATTATTTATATATCTCAAACAATTTCCTTCAGTTATGCTCAATTTGTTTCTATAATCTTTATAATTTTGTTTGTATAATTTTCATAATCTTCACTTGTGTGTGTGTGTGTGTGCGCGCGTGTCATGGAGTCTTCCATGACAACAGGCCCCATAGGAAGTGAATGATTTTTTGTCTTTTGCTCTAATATTCCAAAGCTTTTTCCATATTGAAACCAAAGCCTGTTCTCGTTTCCCAGCTGTAGGTGGTTGATTATTGTTGAGAGCCACTTGGTGAGCTGATTTCACCAAAAAAAGAGAACCATCCTTTGAGAAATGCCTGAACTCTTCTATCTGCTCCACGTAACTCTCTTTAACGGCAATTATTGAGGATTCTTTTATGGTCAAATGTATTAAGGTGTGTTTGCCCGGATGGAATTGAAATTTGTCGAATTTGAAAAATATTTGGTTCAATTTTAAAATGTAACTTTTTCAACAATAATAACATAGTATAATTACTAAAAAAAAAAAAAAAAAAAGTTTAAATTATATAAAGTGATAATTAGGGATACTTGTTTTATGTGTTGTGAGACAAATTTCTTTGTTATATTAATGATTTTTATTTTTTATTTTTTTATTTATTTTTTTTTTTTTTTAAGGTGTGTTATATTAATGATTGAATTTAAATTCATAATTTTATTTGAGCTTCCATTTTTTCATAAAGGTTTGAAAATAGAGGAGAAACCAATCACAATAGTTGTGAAATAAAAATAAAGAAAGAAAGATGATACATATGAATTGGAAAAATATAACACCTTCCTGATGTCATCATGATATATATATATATATGTATACTGTTCAACTCTGTTACGGAGAAGAGAATAGAGAGAGGCACAGACAAACAAAAGAGTTACCACACATTTTAGACCTGGAATATATGACATCAACGTTGACCGGCGAAAAACCAAATAAAGCCGGCTTCTGTTGCTTACATTTAATAGTCTTCACAAACTCATAAGAGAGCCACATATGGAGAGATTAAGGAACTTAAACAATAGTCAACCTAAATAGATTAGCTAGGAGAAATCAAAGAACCAAAAAAAAAAAAAAAAAAAATTTAACAATTAGAGAGAAATCATCAATGCCAACCAGAAAGAACTAGAAATGGAAAATGACAATCAGACTAATTTTTTTATTTGGGAAGGTCAATCACAGATTATTTGTTCAGATGAAAACATTAACAAGAATATGAAAAATCAACAAAAACAAAGTTTCAAAGGATTGGCCTATGTGCAGTTATAGTTTGTTTATGCTGCATCAAGATACAACCCAAACTTCGGGCCGGCGGTTCACAGAAAATAAAATGCAAAGTCAATGATGCCAACTTGTCAAAAAAATGAATTGTATATGCCCAGCTAGAGAAACTAGTCCAAAATATGGTCTAAGTATACCATATACTATAGTGTTACTATTTAAATATTATATAAAACAATTATGTATATATATAATATCTTATAAAATATAGTTATATATAAAGAAATAAAACAAAATAAAAGAACTTGAAAATAAGTCGAGGCTAGAATTTGATTCTATATCCTTAAAACAGATTCGCCCCGCTATGATGCTAACGGACTCAGTGACGTTTATCTCCCATGATACAACGACTTTTCTTCCTTCGGTAGTAGCACTGTAAACCGAAGAAATAGGCGAACCGGCTCAGTGTAGTACTCTCTCTCTGAAGTAGACTCGAATTTACAGATTAAGACTCGAACCCACAAACTAAGGCTCGAATCCACAGACTAAAGTCTATGTATGCAAGAAGAGAGAAGGAAGAAGAGAATTCAGAAATGGGAAAGGTGCCTTTTCGGGTGGCTTAAACCATCACCTGCATTGGATGTGATGGTTCAGTTCAAAATTTTAAACTGAATATGATGGTTCAGTTTAAAACATAACAGGTGCAACCCATTTGGAAAAAACTAAAAAAACTGTTTTTTAATTCAAATACCAGCCCATTTGTGAAACCCATCTAATTTAAATAAGCTCAGCCCAAAAATTTAATTAAATCCAAAAACAGGCTCAAATTCTAAATTCCATTTAATAAAAAATTAATTGGACTTCATAACCAAGCCCAAGCCCAAGCCCGAACGGGGTAGATGGTTTGGACCCAAGCTTGCCTAGGTCATCCCCCTCTTAAAAACTTGAGTGCTCTTGGGCCCAAACCCAAAACCTGTAATGACCCAGTCTTTTTCCTTCCTTTCCTTCTTCTCAGATTTTCACGGATATTTTTTTTTTCCGTTGTCTCTTCCTTTCTGAGTTTGGTTTCTCGTCGCTTAGTGTCATCTCGAGTGCTCTGGAATGATTTCTAAGACTATTTTCTTTGGATTGACAACTTTCTTTGAGGACTGAGTCATTCCATATTTTCACTTTTTGGATACTATTCATTTTTCGTCCTTTTCCCTATTTCGTCCTTTTCCCTATTTTGTCTTTTCCCCGTTTCACACTTTGTTGGCGTAACCTCACTTCTTGTGTTCGGAGTTGGTTTTTGACTTCACATATCTTCATTCTAAGTGCTTTTCACGAAATACGTATCTTTATTTTTGTAAGAAAGTACTCTAGTTGCTCCCGGTGTCCATAGGGGCATGAATGCAAAATTCTTTGAAAACTTTTTCTTTTCTTGGGGTATTTTTCGTAAATATCTTTTGAAGATATTTTATTTTAGGGGTTTTTAAGAAAATATTTTTGGAAGATATTTTCATTTATGTCATTAGTGCAATTTTTACATTTTGGAAGGGCCATTGTGCAATTAATAAAAGTTATTGCAAAACACCTTGTTTCGGCTCCGGTTAGCGCCAAACTTGTTTGGGGTATATCTCTCTGCACGGGACTCAGTTTTTGACCCTGTTTCTTCCGTTGTTTATATTTTCTCATTTTGGTTCTTTTTTGTTCACAGAGTTTTGTCATTTGAGCATGTATGCTCAAATTCCACTTTTCCGGACCTGGAGGGGCCCTTTCGGGGCATTTTTAGTGTTTTTCTATAAATAGGGGGTCTTAGAAAGAAAATTTGGATTTTTCTCTCCCTCCTCTCTCTTGGCCAGCCATCCATGGCAGCAATGGCTGCCGATCTTCTTTCTTCTTTTTCGGTCACTTCCCGTTAGTAAAAAGGTGTAGTGCTTTAGTGTTTAATGTTTGTCTCGACGACGCACATCTTTCACCCTTACTAGAATCCATTTTTGGCCATTTTTCAAGTTTGGTTTTGAAGTTAAGTTGTGATTTTGATGGGGCTTCCTTGGGATTCTTGTTCACCGTGTTGTCCCCGACAAAACCTAGAAGTTTCGTTGGATTCGGAGCACTTTTATTCCAGTAGGGATTTAAGATTTTCATCTCAAATTGAGGTAGGAGATATTATAGGTTTTTATTTGAGTTATGTTGATTGTTTTATGAGCATAACAACTTGTGAGCATGCCTTGTTAAAGTTCTAGAGATTTAATTTGATTATTTCTTTGTATAAGATTTAATTCACGTGGATGTATGCTGCTTAGAATTGAATTATGGCATGCTAGAAATTTAGGCCTTGGTATGATGGTTGATATATATTAAATTTGGATTATTTGAATAAGAATCACACATTTTATTTAATATTTATTTTTTGTGAAAGATTAATTCACATAGTTGTATCAAGCAAAAAATCAACTTGTAATGTGATATTAAAGTAGGCAATGGTGAGTTCTTTAACATATGTTAAAATGAGGACATTTGGATTTGTTGAAAAATCTAGAGAAAATTAAATAATTTTATTTTAAGTGTTGTAGTCACTTAAATTGATATTGGGAATGGTATATGTG
>JAOTQH010260681.1:243-11268 GCA_025631255.1 Cornus kousa | reverse complement strand
GAGTAGTACTAGGATGGGTAACCTACTGGGAAGTCATCGTGTTGCACCCCTTTGAAAAAAAGAAAACTTTTCGGAAAAAAAAAAAAAAAAAATTCAAAAGTTATTTTGCAAAATAAAAATTTTGAGGAAAAATATTTTTTAAAAAAGACGTTGTGAAAAAGAAAAAGTAAAAGACTATTAACTTCCAAAAAGGTATAGAAATTATTACCTTTTAGGTATTTTATATGAATCTGGCGAGTCCGTTGTATAATTAGGTAGAAGAAGGGTCAATTATATATATATATGTGTATTGAAAAAAAAGAGAAAATTGCAACGGTGTCATTGATGTTTGACATGAGTACATGACTGTTAACATTCCGAAGTTACGAGTGGTGGTTTGAGTTGAGTACCAGAGTTTACTGAGTAATGAGTAGAAGAGAGAATATGAAGGAATTCGTTGTTGGGTCTGTGCCGACTTTGATTTACATTCCCGACTTCATCACAGACGGTGAACATGACCAGCTCGTCAACAATGTGGTTATCCGCTTCAAACATCATATTTTCCCTAATTTTGGGGTTTTAGGTCTAAATCCAAACACTAACAACTTTTTCTTTGTTTTATAGATTTATCAAGCTCCCGTATCGAAATGGAAATCTTTGAAGAATAGGAGACTACAAAATTGGGGTATGTTCAATTTTAATCCTATTGTGCGTGTTTCTCTGTGTTTATGCATTTGTACATCTTTTTTATGTGTAGATATATAATTCATAAGAATTTATTTATTATTATTATTATTATTGTGATTGGTACCGTGATCATGACAGGAGGAGTTGTCCATGAGAAGGGTCTTCTAGCGCAGGACTGTAAGTGGAAGAGATCTATGTTATTTATTCTCTGGTTTATTATCAATTTTTTTGGCCTTTCTTTTGACCATCTTGTTTTTGGTAGCATATTGCTAATGTTTGTTTTTCTGATTTCTTGCCAAAACATAGCCATTCAGGATGCCGATAAACGAATTTAGTTTTTAGTTTGTAATTCGCCATATTTATGATAAAAATTGAAGTGTTCCAATTTTATGGAAGTCACAATCTTTTCAGTCATATATGTGGGAATTCTAGTTTTCTTCTTGATAGAGTGCAAAAGAGCTGATCTTTGCTGGTTATAATTTCTTCCATGGCATATAACTAGGTGTGTGTCTAAGTTTGGTCTATTGTTGCTACTTTGTTGTGTTGCAAAATAGTCAATCTGATGTTTTATACGGCTCAAAAGAGTGCATATTAGCTGCATTGTTTTATAGGATGCAATCTATAGCGATTATCATAATTGAAATTTGTAATAGAAAATTTTAAAGATGAGTGAGAATTGATAGATGGTTTTGCAATAGTAGTATCTATAGAAAAAAAAAAATATCATTGGGAAATTGATCGGTAACCAACTCCTTAGAGTTGCTTAACAACTCCAGAGTTCCTTGGGAAAAATCTGAACATTTTGATATCGTTCACTGACCACGTTCCTAGGTATCAATATATACACCAAATTGTTGAGTTGCAGGGTCTTCCTGCAACTTAAGATTAGTGGTTGGTTCATCCCTTGGATCAATCTCGTGTAAGTGCAGGTGTTGCACTTGCTTTTGACCTCATATCATGGGTGTACAACCATCTTGTCCTGGGTAGTATCCAACATGCATCCATGAGAGCAACACGGCACAAAGCTTTGTAATTCTACTTATATCCTAACGTAAAATGCATAAAATGTGAGTAGTCGAAGGAACTTCATTTCCTAATGGAGTTGGAATCAAGCAACTTCATGCTGATGTGGATGCTTCAAAACAAACATTCTTTTATTCTATTTTTTTAATGGCTTCATGGGTGATGAATTTATTTATTTATTTCTACCTCTCTCCATAATTATACTACACATCTTAAAGCTGCACAGAATGCCAGAATTATATTTTTTATCACCTGTTCTCTATCTCATTTTTTTGCTTCCCGCAAGTTTTAATAAAACACAATTATTAGGAACAAAATAGAGAAGTGCTTTAATAACTTATACAAAGAGAAGCTATTGAAAATTTCATTTAACTAGTGACAAATAAAAATATAAGTATATGTGACATCATTGTTGTTATTGGCATTTTTCTTATCTTGATATCATAAAACTTCAGTTTTTCTTTCTTCCCAGTGTTCCAAAGAGTTGGAAATGGGGATTGTATATAATTTAAGATATTTTCCCCATGTAAACGCCATCTAACAAAAATGTCGCATAATGAAGGTTCGTGTATCTTTTATTAAATATGAGAGGACGTTAGTGTAATTTCTCCCTTTTCTCTCTTGAATTCATAATCGGTATCATACATGTGTGTATGTTATTGTAAATGTAAATATAGTAATGACAGCGGGGTCTACCATAATAATGAAGTTATATTTTTGTTCTACAAGATTGGACTTCAAAAGTAAGGATAAAAGGGTTTAGGTTAAAATTTATATGAATTTTGAAAAATACAAGTTATATTTATTTACAACTCACTATATTTTAGGCCAATAAATAAGTGTTTTGAACTTTATTTGGGGTGGAGAGAGAGAGAGAGAGGTGGGGGGAATGAAATTTTCTAATGAATTTTGGGACTAAAAGTTGAGCTTATTTGCAAAACAACTATTCTTTTGAGGGTATAATTAAAAAAAATTGATTTTTTTTTTGGGGGCTCTCCCTCTGCCCCTGCAAACAAGCCAGTAGCTAGCCACATGAGACATCTGATAAGGCTCATGAGAGGGCCAGGTGGCAGGAGATAATATCGTGGAATTTGTTAAAAAAGGTGAAGATGAAGATCATGGGTGGAAAAAGGTCAGCTTGTGAACAAGTGGGTCTAAAAAGGTTCCTTTCCACCAAGTTTACTCTCTATCTCAAGATACATCTTTCTATAACTATATATATGGTCTACATTTCCTAGTTGTAGTTAAGTATTTAGTAAAGTGATTTGCCTAGTTACTTTAAATCAGTAACAGAGGAGGTACGGAATAGAGCAGCAAATACCATCAGAAAATGATTTACTTGAGGTTTCTTCAAAATTGAACGTCTATAAGTAGTTTGTTAGGTTCAAAGTTTCACATCATTCAGGATTTTTGAAAATCTAATTCTTAATTTCTAAAATTAAGTAATATTATTAACTTGTGATCAAAACTACAATCAACTGTAGTAGTTTAAGTTTTCTTCCCTCCTTATTCTCTTGTTTTTGGATAAAAACAATATACTCCTATGATTTCAGAAGTTCCTTTGATTTTTTTTTTTTTTTTCCAGTAGATAATTCCTTTTCGGGAACGTTGGTAAAATCAAGGCAAATAGATCTTTCCACATCATTTTGAAAAAATATATATCTCCAGTTTGTGGAATCTTAAAGACCAAAATAGAAGTTATTCTTTTTTTCAAAGATAGAAGTTATTGTCCAATTCTTCTTCACAAGGACCAGAAATTTCTACTTTTTACCTTCAAAGTTCTTTGTGTGTTGTTCAATCATTAGGCATGTGACTTATCAAAAAAAATAAAAAATAAAAAAAAATCATTAGGCATGTGATCTCAATTAGTTTTTCCATAATTTTAAAGACCATTTCAGTTAGGGAACAATGTTTATCTTGATCCTACCTTGCAAGCACTTCGGAAGTATCATCAACCAAGAATTTTTCAGTCTTAAGATGCCCCTTTAGGGGGTTGAGGACTCCTTTTGATGGATTGCCTAAGATGCACTTCATAGAAGCAAATAAAATGCAGAGACAGATCCCTAATAGGAATTCAATCCGTTACATAAACCAAGTGGTTTGAGATAAACCAGATAGTCCCAAACACAGTGATGAGTGGAGATAGGGCCAGTGGTATGAGAGGAATCCAAAAGTCCCAAACATGGTGACCAGTAGAGGAGAGACTAGTAAAGGTCTTAATCTAAATTGAGGTTGAAGTTGTTCATTTGGCAAAATTCATGTTAAATGGATTGGCAAGCAAACATGAACCACTATTCCAAGTGGAGAAATGAGTAACAAATGTAGGTTGCAGTTAGTAAAGCTTAAGCAGCAAGGTAAGAACTGTAAGGTAACCCAAGATATGTACAACGTACGAGATGAAGATGAAGTTGAGAAACCATATTACCTTTTGGAGTTGCGCCAGTCTATTATATATATATATATATACTTCCACGGCCCAGTTCAATATGAATTAGGACTTATTGAGTTTTACAGATTCGGAAGACGCAGGACAACAAGCTTTAAGGCTGAAGTTAAAATTTCACAACCTGGCCAAAGGAGCCATTAACCACACGCACTGATGATTCTATCAACCATCAAGGTTAACAGCTATTTACAGTTAAGTGGAAAACTGGATATCTTCATTGTGGTGACCACAGGGCTGCATGCCCATGTGAACAGAGAGGGCAAGGCTCCCATGGAGAGCAAAACGTCTTCAAGAAAGCCAAAATGTTCAAGCCAAATGGGATTGTGAAGAAACAATGGTGTTGACGAAGATGACAAGGAAAAGAATTAGCCAATTGGAATTAAAAGAAATTTGGTATCAATTCATCACACGCAGACATCATGATGGAGAATGAAATGTGACTCGAAAGCATGGGTCGCACGTGACTTGCCTCTACTTTTGGAGATGGGTCAAGGATAAATAAAATTTGGATTAAATATTATTTCACTTTATTTTTATTTTGAGATATTTAAATTTAGGGTTATTTTTGTATTTTCTTACTTTAGGGCCTTATTTGGTAGTAGCATTTGATTAGGGTTTTATTTTAGTGCCTATGTATAGGGCATAGTACATTATGTTGGATAATTTTTGATGATTATTGACTATTGATTATAGAGATTATTCAGAGATTCTCCCCTCTATTTTTTCTTCTTATTCAGAGATTCTCCTCCTATTTCTTCTTCTTCAGGGCCAAACATTCTTTATTGTTCATAATCACCATGATAACAACGACAAACCTTAAATCAAAGCAGTGTTCGTCCAATCGAAACCATCAAATCTACCTCTAAATCCTTCATCATGTATCACCTTCGTCATAGAAACACCGTCACTGCCACCAAACTTTAGGCGCCATAATGACCTTTGCAACAAACCCAAGCACCCATGCCACCATCGCCACTTTATTATTACCAGACCAAAAGATTCAAGTTCACTGTGAAAGATCCAGTTCAGGGCTAAACATTCTTAATTGTTCACAACAACCCAAACTCAGTACTTCTGTTCATCATCACAAATTAAGTCCTCCAACCTATAGTACTGCTATCTACCCAAAACCACCATGATAACAACCACAAACCTTAAATCAAATCAGTGCTCGTCCGATCCAAACCATCAAATCTACCTCTAAATCCTTCATCATGTATCACCTTCGCCATAGAAACACCATCACTGCCACCAAACTTTAGGCACCATAATCACCTCTGCAACAAACCCAAGAACCCAAGTCACCATCGCCAATTTATTATTAACAGACCAAAAGATCCAGTTCAGGGCCAAACATTCTTTATTGTTCACAACAAGCCAAACTCAGTACTTTTGTTCATCATCACACATTAACCCCTCCAACCTATAGTACTGTCATCTACCCAAAACCACCATGATAACAACCACAAACCTTAAATCAAAGCAGTGTTCGTCTGATCGAAACCATCAAATCTACCTCTAAATCCTTCATCATGTATCACCTTCGTCATAGAAACACCATCACTGCCACCAAACTTTAGGCGCCGTAATCACCTCTACAACAAACCCAAGCACCCAAGTCACCATCACCAATTTATTATTACCAGACCGAAATATCCAAGTTCACTGCGAAAGATCCAGTTCAGGGCCAAACATTCTATATTGTTCACAACAATCTAAACTCAGTACTTCTGTTCATCATCACAAATTAACTCCTCCAACCTATAGTACTGCCATCTACCCAAAACTACCATGATAACAACCACAAACCTTAAATCAAAGCAGTGTTCGTCTGTTCGAAACCATCAAATCTACCTCTAAATCCTTCATCATGTATCACCTTCGTCATAAAAACACCATCACTGCCACCAAACTGTAGGTGCCATAATCACCTCTGCAACAAACCCAAGCACCCAAGTCACCATTGCCAAACCCACAGTGAATCAACACATCAAACCCTATCACTGCATAACCCAAGTCAAACCATCCCATCACAAAGTTGAGACACAAGACCCAACTTGATGCTCTTGCCTTGTTCAATATATTGGACGGCAAGTCAAGAAGAAATCCCTCATCGCTCCATTGTGTCACCATTAATAGGCCACCCCATGCGGAAACCGCTGTTCGTTCTTTGTACTCATCACTCTGGAATATCTCATCGTCTTCAAAAATCACACTTCACTAGAATCATGAAGCCATCTCGCCATCTCAAGCCTTGTCGCCGCCTCGTCAATGTCTTGCATCATTGTCATTGGAATCTTGTTACTTCGCAATCGGAAAGCCACTTCGCAGTCACTTTATCAATCGTCAGTTCCTGTCATCGGAATCCATCTCTGTCCTCTTCAGATGTTGCTGCTCTCGCTGTTGTCTTCTTCTTGTCGTTGTTTTCATCACAAGTGTGTCGCACCACCTTCGCCAGAGCCGCTTCAGTTGTTGTCTTTGCCAAAGCCCTAAGGCATGTCGTTATGATTTTGGAAAGGCAACCTGTTTTGACACCAGTTTAGGACCACCCCTGTTTTACAAGTAGACCAAACTCGGCCAGTTCGATGGTAAAACCAGTTCAGCAATAAACCCCCTCACCCCTTCTCTCCCAAAAAAAAAAAAGAAAAAAAAAGAAAAACATAAAATTTTAACTACAATTCTTAGAGCCACTTTTGGTAGCCTTCATCACTTAGGGAGTTACGCATGACTTTAATAAAGGTACATATGCTTAACTTAAAAATTGTGATTAATACTTTATCTATTTCATAAGTCTAAAAATTTGCAAAAAGGTTCTAGTTGAACCCATTTAGTCGTTGAGCCCATATATTTACTTTTGTTACTCGATATTTCTTTCTATTGCCTCATATATTTTGTCTTTGCCATACTATACCCACTTTTCTTTTTCACTGGCTATTTTTACTTAAATTTTACACTTTAAAACTTGCAACCAGTGCATCCATTTTTGCATAATCACTTTAATTGAATTTGAATTTCTTGCTTGCGCATTGTGGTAGTTTATAATTTGGTTTACTTAATTCAATTTGAGTCATATATCTGCACTTTGTCGTTAACCATCCTCATTGTTGTACCATTTCCCTGAGACCACATGACTATATGTGACTTGTTAAGCACTCATTCTTCAATGCAACAGAGAGTGCTAAATGTTAGAAAATACATGGTGAAGTTAGAGGACTTTGATAAATTATGAAGGACTCAATAGCCCAACTCCATGAGGAGGTCGCTAAACTGATCACATTTATAGGAAAACATCCTATTTAGAACCACAGGATTGACATTTGTTTCGCCAAAACTTAGACACGATCTTAAAGACAGTCACCTCTATCATAATGTTGAGTCTAAGAACTATCTTTGTGCTGGTTTCTTTATCCCAAGATCATCCTGGAATTCTCTAATGAGAGAAACCAACTTTAGGAAGAGTCAATTCCAGCATCCTACCAGGAGACCTCCGAATCTCTAGCCATATCGAGTCTTAAGATGTAGATATCCACCTGAGTATTTTGATAACTTAGACAAGATTGAACCATTTTGTGAGATGCATGTTTTGTAGTGGCTAATTTTGGTGTCAAAACGTGTCCGATCGAGTTGTAATTTTCATTTTATTTTGAGTCTCGATGTCGGAAGTGGAACTAAATGTGCAATCATACTTCGATTCGATGAGAACATCATGTAGAACATGTATGTTGAGTGAGGACACACTTTGTACATATATGATTTAGGTTGGATAGGATTGCAATTAGGGTTTTTGTAATAAAAATTGCAATCTGGACAAGTCCAACTGGTCCCACTTTTTTCGACATGTCCCACCTGGCCAGCATAAGTAAGATAACCCAGTATTGCAATTTGGTCAAATCCGATCGGTCACACTTGTGCGGAGTAGAAAAGGAAACTTCTGTTTTGGTAAAATAAAACTATGTTTTTTATAAGATTTTAGAGACGGATCCTTTTACGACTTTGACCTATTTTCCAACTAGACAAGGACTCTCTAACATCTATAAATACTCTTCTTGTCTCCACTTAATTACATGCTTAGATATTAATATTTTTGCAATTGAGAGAACCGTTTGAGAATATTTTTCACAGAAAACATCTTGATTGTTTTGTGGGTTTTTATTCATTTGAGAGCACACACTATTAGCATGAGTGATCTTAGGATGTTGTTCCTAATCTGATCTATAGAGCTTCTACAGATTATCTTTGTTCATCAAAAAGCAGGGTTTATCCTTTCAACTTCGTGTTTGTAAGGAAGGAGGAATCAATTGTACTGCAAAGGGGACATAGAGTTTGCAAAGGATTCGTGTTCTTCTGGCAACTCTTCTCCAAGGATTGAGGAGTAAGCCTGAAGTCTGTAGTAGTTGGACGAGGAGTCACAAGCCTAAGGTGTTTAGTAACTGATTCTTGGTAGAGTAGAGTGGGTGTGAGCCTGAGACAGAGTTTGTTGTACTTTGCTTTGTAATAGTGGATTGTTTTGCTCGAGTGGGTAGTCTCTGTGGTTTTTCCTGAAAGGGTTTCCACGCTAAAATTTTGGTGTTACTCTCAAACTTTACTTTATTTACTTGCTTTGTGTGTTTGATTTAATTTTAATTTTGGAAAAAATTGAAATAATCAAAAATCGGATAGAGGAGCAAGTTAAACCTATTCATCCATCTTTAGGTTGTTTTAAATTAAACTTTTGCGTCCATTCCGTATAGTGCAACTCACATATTTCTTGACTACATGAAAAATCAGATGGATGTAATTAGGGGGTGGCAAAATTCGACATGATCCGTGAATATGCCTCGAACATGCATGAAGCTAGCGAATTTGGGTTGACCTTAATCGTGTTCGTGTGATAATCGTGTTAATTAGTTTAATTAATTGTGTCGTGTTTGTGTTTTGGATCTCAACTCGTTAAACCCGATTAGATCTGTTTAATTAATCGTGTGGGGTCAACCCAATTTACTTGTAACCTGTTTTAATTCAATTATGATGGGCATTTCTATTATTTCAAAATAAATCCAATATAGATATTCTCATTTTCATGAATTTAGTCATCCCAATTATTCTCATTTTCATGAATTTAGTCATCCCAATTATTCTCATTTTCATGAATTTAGTCATTCATTATCTCATTTGTTCATTATATGTGCATTTTATACTTAAGTTAACAAACGACTTAAGTGATCTATTTAAGTTAAATGACTTGGATGATCTATTTAAGTTAAACGGGTTACATAACGTATGAAAGTTAAATAGGTCATAAACGAGTCGTGTCATTGCATCACTCATTTATTAAACAGGTTACACGGGTCATATCATGTTACGGGCTGTGTTTATGTTGAGGGTCCGTGACACGATAATTAAATGAGTGTATTCGGGTTGACTTGTTTAGCATAATACTTATAGGTCGACACGACACGATTATGACCCACCAACATGAATTGCCACCCCTACCCTTGTGGGAAAAGATGACTATAAGCGCACCAAAATATTTATCATATTTTTGAAATGTGGAGAAATGGTCTGTAAAATCATTATTGACACTGGAAGCTCAGTAAACGCAGTTTCAAAATCAGGTTTTGATAGAATGAACCTGAACTTCACCCACAACCATATAGGATGACCTGGGTTGATGAAACTTTCTCGATTGTTTTTGTAAGGTATTAAATTCCTATTCAATTGAATGCTTACCATGATAAGATTAGGTGTGATGTTTTATCCTTGATTGTAGCCCACGTTCTATTTGGTTGCCCTTCGATCTATGATTTATATGTGACACACCAAAACATAGGGAATCACAATAGGTTCAAGTATAATGGTGGAAACTCTTCTGTTAAGACCTGTAAAGCCACCAAAAAAGGATTCTAAAGCACCACATAAGTCTTCTCCTCAGCTTATTAGTGATATTTAACATGTTTTGACAAAAGGAGAAAAAGAAGTGGCTAAGGAAGCTTCTCACTCCCCATTTGAAAAGATTTTAGAATCTCATTCACTTAAGTCACTACATTAATTAAATTTAATGATGTAACAACCGAGGCACTGCTGACTGAATTTCCACCCATGAATAGTGAATACACTTGGTCCGAGGATTGCATTTACCTGATGTCCCACATAATCTCAGTCATGTTAGAGGACATGTTGAACTGAATCAATTAAAGAATGCATCCATACAAAATGAGTTATTCAAGATAGCCTTGAAGAGATTGTTAAACTCTAAGGTGATGCACTTTCATGGTATTGAATAGGTATGTCAAGTACAACATTAACTTTTGGAAGACACTTTGGACACTTTAAATTTTTATTTTTTTTTCCCCTCAGCATTTCATTCTCAAATTGATGCACAAGTTGAGGTTATAAGCATATTTACGAAAAATTATCGTGTGGGATATTATTGTTATTATTTAAAAGGGTAAAATGCAAAAAAAAAAAAAAAAAAAAAACCCCATGAACAAAAAAATTTTGTTTCAAAATGACCCCTGCCGTCAATGTGTATTTTAGATTTGAAAGGTTAAGTGCCCATGCTTGTCACATTATGGGCTATTTTTTTTTTCAGATGACTAGAATGCCCTTATGAACGTTAAAAAGCCACTAATACCTTTCTTTATACCCAAACACTACCCTACCTATATATATATATATATATAGTTAAAAATCATTAATTCAATTTCTGAAAATAAAACCTCCTAACTCATCATCTTCTTGATCACGTTGATCCCTCTCTTGTCTCTCTCTCTCTCTATGAGCAGATATCAGAAGTCTAACTAGGGGCATTCGTTTTGGGTTGGCCAACCCCTCTCTTTCTCACGTCTCTTCAGTCTCTCTCTCTCCCTCTCCCTCTCTATCTTTGAGTCGAGATAGAAAATCTAATGGGA
>JAOTQH010260680.1:0-20912 GCA_025631255.1 Cornus kousa | reverse complement strand
TATTTTGATCCTTATATTTGTAACTATATTTTTTTTTTACACTATTTATTTAACATATTATTTTACAACTATTTTTTGTTATTTGTTACTTAAAAAAATTATAGCACTGTGCCCCTTCTGAAATAAAATCCTGACTCCGTCCCTGTTTACATGAATGACATTGTAAGGAGTCGTTTTCGAGTGTGAAAAGGAATAATTAAAGGCTTAACAAATACTAGTACTAATTTGGAATCTAGTAGGTGAGCTTTTTGTTGACCTGCTAACCTATTATTATATAAGGATATGGTATGGTTGGTGGTTGGTTTCTATTAAATGCGATTAGCATTTAAATGTGTAAGTTTTAGCTCTAATGGAATGGATTGTCAACTAAATAATTTTAGGATTCAAGCTTGAATTAGGTCAGGGTAAGACCATAAGAGTGTCCGTGATTTACTTTTAAAAGAAATTTGTGCATATGGGGGACCGACTCCATTAAAACACGATTTATATATGATGTAAGATTAATATGTTGTTATATCAACTGATGCCGAATCAATCTGCTTTTCATCTTATCGATGCCAAAATGATATAATGTACTATAAAGAAAATAGGGAATAAGAAGACATAATATGAGATCAACAAAACGAAGGGAATGAAAAAATAGAATATATAGGCCAGCAGAAGGAAAGGAGCCAAGAATTTGACTCGGGGGCCTATTAAACCTTAAAAAAGAAAAATAAAATAATAATAAAAAAAAAAATTCCCAACTAACAGTGCAACAAGACAAAATTGAAAGGGAAAATTTTAGGGCAATTTGGTACTAAGTTGTGGATGAGGACAAAAAATAATAATAATAATGAATAATTTTTTTATTTTTTATTTTTTTAAAAAAAAAAAAAAAGGAGGGAGAATAGAATGCTCCAAGTAACATTTTTGGAAGATGCAGTTGTAATAAACCATTGATGTTGCTATGAGTCTGAGTTTTCAAATGAAAATGAGAGATTAGCAACCCAACAAACAAGGGAACCCCAACACCATGCGTTGGTGGCACAAAGTGCGACAAATAGACAACGACACTCTCTGATTTATGTCATGATAAAATTATATTATGCTGAGAAAATTTTAATGGAGAATGGACTCATATCAACTTATCTTTATGACTTCTAAACAGATTTTTCTTCTTTCTAAAAAAAGCAATCTCTAATTGAAATTTAGAAGAAAATTAACAATTGAAATTCTTGTTTTTTCAATGCTTGATTTGTCTGATTTAACAACAAACACATCACTAAGATTCCAGGTTAATTAGTTGAATTGTCAAGACTTTCACTCCACAGCAACTTTGAACATTATTCCATGCTCTCACTTTTGTTTCCTACCATTCAAAACCAATCTGCACTTATAGTGCAATATACGTTTGGAGTACAACCCATTATCAATTAAACACTCAATTATTATTTTTCTCACTTTCTGATTCTTCCTCTTCATCATCATCATCATCTTCTTTACCTTATTCACGTATGAATGGGCCGTGAATTTTCTCCCTTCAAGCTACTTTTCTGATTGATTTGGTTATATAAATTTAAAATCAAGTGCAGAAAACATTATTCCGCATAATACTCCCACTCCCTACATGGAAAAGTGTGTTAATAATCCCTTTGTTCTTTTAACATTATGCAGAAACACCCTTCCAACAAAAATATAACATACAGTAATATTATGATGTCCTTTTTATCATTTTACTCGAAAAATGCCGAGGAATGTATGCTAATAATCTCATAATATAAGGGTGTTTTGTAAACATTTAGTTCGCTTTTAAGGATTTGTTTCTCACTTGTGATTCTTTCTCATCACCATATATGTGCTTTAATCTCATATGAATTGGTTGGCTACGTGAATTTTCTCCCAGACTAATCTTCTCATTGATTTAGTTATATAAAATTATCAGCTACTCTATTAAACCGAGTTTTGTGCTTAATTAACTATAACTCTTCAAGCTGGTGGCGGGTCTCATATTTTCTTTCAAAGTGGATGACAGAGGGATCAAGTCGTCCTAAAGCATTGTAAGAGTAATTTGCCAAAAAATTAACATAAAAATTATAACACTTTTTAGAAAGAAAAATATATATATCTTGGGGATCAGGATTATATGCAGCAGAGGGCTGTCGTCAAAGCAATGTTGGCCACTATTGAATGTTTCAAGTGAATGTTTCTTATGGATCAGTTTAAAAATGGCTTGCAGACAACAAAAAAGTAGAATGGCAAATGCTATATGTCTTATATGTATGTATTTATTTATTTTTGACAGAGACCAGCATCAGGATATGGATGCTACTGAACAGTCCTTTTTTTTTTTCCTACTCCATCTTATAGGTTGCTAACTGATAAACCTCTTAAGCCGCCCACCCCCCCTCCCAACAAAAATAATAATAATTGATTAATTAAAAAAATATATTACCATAAGAAATGGTTGATTTGATCCTGTCACTAAATATGAAATCAAAAACAAAAACAAGAATTAAGTCAAAAACAAAACAATTCTTGGAATATTAAAAATAACAAGTTGCTACCTTTCAATGGTCCCCTTCTTAATAATTTATCAGCCATCAATTCAATTTACTCTCAATATTCTTAAGTTTTCTTTTTTGCAAAATCCTTCTTTGAGTTTGTGGATGGAAAAAGCCCATTTTACAAAAGTAAAAAAGATGATTTTATTTATTTATTTTTTTTTTTTAAAAAAAAAAGGCAAAAAAATATTTGCATTCTTTTCCAACCAACTGTAGTGCATGGACCAAACTTCTGCTCAAAATGCAGCTCAAAAAGAGGACCACACATCAAAGTTGGTGCACAAAAAGGTCCGATCAATTGCCTTATTTTGACGAACACAATTGCCCGGCAACTTCATTCGTGATGGCGAAGAGGGGGGCCAAAATTTGTGGCTTCTGATCTATTAGAAGTGACTTGGATGCGCACCTTACTGATACATTAAAGTTGCAGAGACCACTGGCCTGGAGGAATGTTTTTTGGGGTTAGAAGCTTTACTGCTCATATTTGGGGGGTCTCATAAAAACATATATGTTTCCTACTTTTTGATTGAGAACTAACCATAACTTTTTTTAAAAAAATCAAATATATATATAGCTCAAGGATTGTCTTCAAAACAGTAACACCCAAACATTGAAGGGTACTAAAAATATTTTTTCTTAATTTTTTTTTTTTAAAAAAAATAAAAAACAAATAAATAAATTGCAGAGGATTGGTCCTTCAACCAAGTACCTAAGCATGTGAAGAGAATGTGCCAAAAAGATTGTTGTCTATGACTTCTCATATAACAGTCTATGACATTACATTGATAACTAAAGTCAGTAATAAAACATGCTTTACAATTGTAAAGGTGGTGAATGTAATGGAAACCTTAATCATTTTAGTAAGATATATGTCTATCTTCTCACTATTTTCTTGTTAATTTTTGTAATAAATATGTTAGATGATTATGTAAAACATACATGCAGGCATTTGTACACATAGATTTGGTAAATCCAGATTAAAATTAAAGAGGAGGTTGAGTATTAGAGCTTACTAGAGCCAATATTGTGGTTATAAGTGCGTTTGCTAGAATTTTTGAGGAAAAAAATAAAAATAAAAAATAAAATAAAATAATGGATTAGGATTAATCATTTAGAGATACAACTTTAATCAAACCCGATAGTTTCAGGCAAATTTAACCTTTAGTTTTAACCATGAGCAAATTTAACTTTCAAATATAAATTCTTTTAATAGATTTTTACAAGATTTGAAAATGGTAAACAACCTACCCTCTGCAGCTAGACGATCTAAAGGTCGGGAATATTCCTGAATTGGGTTCTAAAATCCTTCAAAGAATATATTTAAAGAATTATAGACAAGTTTTAGATAACTCTACATATCTTTAGAGAATTCCAAAAGGGTGTCCACTTGTGTAGAAAAGTCTATATATTATGTAATATTTGTTGTGCGCCTCCAATCTCCTATTGGGTAGAATAAAAGAAAAACTAACTATTTTGTTTTTACTTCTTATTAAACTGCATATACATGTTATTTAGTAACCATGCTAAAATTTCAAATCAGGTCCACAAGTTATAAAAATTAGGCTTTAAAGTATAGTTTTTGAAACTGAATGGTTGCATATATGAGCAAATTAAGCTCCCAAGTTTAAATGCTTAAAAATTTAAGCATAAACAAACCTAACTAGATAGAACTGTTCAGGCAAAACATACCATACTAAATATGACAGCTCATGGATAGATAGAGAATTTAAAATGTACTAGGGGAAGGTATCCAATGTGACACCTTGAGTAATTTCCAAAATTTGAACACATGTTGCATATATGCCTGTAATTCAAAACAAACCCTAAATAGTCCTCTTCTATGTGAAGTGTCCCATAGCCCTAATTCATCATTAGACACTCCATGTCCCACTCAGGAACACCAGCCCTAAAAGCTGTGGACTTTCATGAAAAAATAAAAATAAAAACAAGCTGGCAATAGGAGGGAGGGTGGGGTAGAGGGTGTCCTTTGGAACAACTGAACTGACCTTTGTGAAGACCCTCCTAATTATATCCATGTGACAGTGGAACTACATTTGCTAGTGAGCAGAGTACAACAGATGATGATCGGTCTATGAAAAATCCTAATCCTATATATTTTACATATGTCTACATTTCAAAACTAGGAAAAACCCTCATGGTCGTTGCTCACCTGTTTCATGATTATATTTTTAAAACTTTTTGTCATGGTAACAACATTAATGAAGGACTTGTAATGTATCGATTCCGTGCTATCAAACGCAGATATAGTGTTTTGTAAATTAGACAGATTTTTAAAAAAAAAATTCAACAAATAGTTTTTGGATGCTCTGTTAACTTGTTTTCTGTACGTCGATTACCTTTTTTAAACGATTATAAACAGACCCTAAATTTTTACCATTTCAATGGTGCCAAAAGGGTGACAAGCATGTAGTTAATACTTGGTATCATTTGATTCACTGTTATTTTTGGGCCATAATGGAGCAGGTTAAGATTTCAAATCCCAATATACTACACAAACTATGCACAAAATGAGAAGTCGGCGACAAGAAGATCATTCACACTGCAAACTGATTTCCAATGGACCACCTAGAATGCATTTGGATCAATGCTCGAGTCTTGATGTGCACCAAATTATCCAACTTGTTCTGATTTTAATTATATCTCCAATTTGAAATAGAGGACAGAGCACTGAATTGCATCACCTACACAAAATGTTGCAAGCATATAGCTGTGGTCCAATCCTTCAAGATAAGATGAGCACAACTCTTGAATTTTGTGAGTTTCACAATGGGACCGCCAGACCCAACGGTTAAACTTATAACATTTCCCGTGATGAGAATGAATATTTCTACCTACGACATGTAGGTCTTTATTTGGGAGAGTTGAACTCGAGACATTCAAGCATAGATCTGTGGTCCAATCCTTCCAGATATGATGAGAGAGAGCGGTGCTAAGCACATCCCTTGAATCTTGCGAGTCTCATAGTGGGGCCCACAGATCCAACGGGTGTTTGCAACTGCACTTATAGCATTTCTCGTAATGACAATGAATATGTCCACCTACGCAATAGGCATGTCTTTATTTAGGAGAGTTGAACTCGAAACGCTCTCTTTTTTTAAAGATATTTAACCAAAGCCACTTGTTGAATTCTCAAGATTAGTGATGACCACCGTATCACTATCATTACGGTACATGCTGAAGAGTCCATTCTAACCCAAATCTGAATTTATGTGAGGACAGGAAAGAAGTGAGTAGTGGGGAGTTGGGACCAATTGAATTCAAGTGTGTGCAAGAGAGATGGGATGGTATATGAAAAATGAATAGAGAGGGAAAGCCCAAATAGACAATAAATGGCAGGCTCTTTTCCAAGTCTTAATGCTCTTCTAGATGGGTAGCAAGAGCTGGGTGGAAATAATATTCATGTCCAGTAAAGAAGGGACCAAAATTGTACCTTGAAGAGGTCTCACCACCCTTGTGATGGACATACAACCAAACCCTGCTTTCATTTCACATCCGACATTATCAGCAACCACATTTACCCCACTGTGTGTGTAGTAAAGGGGTGAAATTGTGTTGGTGGGTCCCAGTGGGGCCTGATCACCACCATAGAAAGCCTACACTGCTCATGTGGTCCATTGATGTTTCACTAGTGTGGACAAGATCTAGCACCATGCATCATGGATCATGAGGAGTCAACAAAAATATATTCCCCTACATCATGTGGCTGAGGTTGCTTCTTGGATTTCAATCTCTCTTGATGCAAAAGCACTACCATGACTTCACACTCTCCTTCAATCATTCGTTTTCCAAATTGGCCTGGAAAGAATATTACCTGTTACAAAAGAGGTTAGAGTATACAACAAGCAAATGAACACAACATGATCACCAAGTCATTGGTATAGCTAGGACTCCCTAAATTCATTTTCCTTTCTATTTTCTGTGAAACTTGCCAGAAATGAGAAGCCAGAAAAAAAAAGGTTCAAAAGTGTTGGGAACAAATTCACAAGGGAAAAGTAAGACAAGGATCAACTCCAATAATACAGTAATTCATTTCCTTTATTTTTGTAAGTAAAAATATATCCTCACATTTTCGTAAGATGCGTTCCAACATTTTCTTACTGTGTATCCCAATATTTTCCTACTATGCATCCTAAACATGGGTGACGTGGCCATTTTTAGATCACTCATTTTAAAATGGAGTAAATGACCCACTATTTCACTAGAGGTGAATTTCACCTGGGAAAAGTACCCAATTGAATTGGGGATGGCAATTCGTGTTCACGGATCATAATCGTGTTGTGTCGATGTAAGGGTATTATATTAAACTGGTAAATCCAAACTTAACCAATTTAATAATCGTGTCAAGAATCCCCAACACTAATTCAATCCGTTTATTGAACGGGTAAACGTATCAACTCATTTAATGATCTGTTTATCAAAACGAGATATTTAATAGTTAATCAAATAACAAATAAAAAAAAAACTTTGTCACAATTAACTCAAATATTCAAAATACAAAGAAAATCATAAAGCGTAGATAAGATTTATTTTGAAATGACTAGTAATTGGGTTTAGACAGATAACATATTACATAGATCATATCCATGATTATAACATATTGAGTTAAACGGGTCATAAACGGGTTATATGGGTTAAACCCCTGAACCCTAATCCTACACAGTTAAGTAAACGGATTAATTGTGTCAATTCGTTTATGATCCGAACCTATTTAAGGTCAACTCAAACCTGCTGTGTTGTATTGGCGAATTGTGTCAGTAATTTGACACCCCTACCTTGAATACTCCATTATTATCACCTTGTACTAATGTCCAATAGTGCCTATGGAGTTCAAATGTAATTGACAGAGTGGAATTCATGCAAGTTCATAAATGAAACAAGTTCGAATTCAAAAAGATTAGAGAGAGAAACAAATCCCTTTCGTTTAGCCTTCAATAACGATTCCGAAATATAATTTGCCCAAATATGAACTCATCTTACAAGAAAAGCTTGTGTGTATTGATTGTTCCGTTGTTTCTCATCAAGAATAGATCTTTGCATGTCAAAAAATCGAAACTACATTGACAAATGTGTCTGCATGCCTCGGCCCAAACAAGCCTTGTAATATTTGACAATCAGTTTTAGATGATCACTAATTTTAGTATTTGTATTATTATCTTTGATGAGAAGTCATGGTTCCAGTTTTGTTTCAGCCTGGGTCGTGTTGTGACCCTGTTCTAACCTAAAAAATGTGCCTTTTGACTTATCTTTTTCTTGCGGGGAGTGGACCAAATTATAGAATTATCTTGTAATCCAATGCATAAGGATGTTTAGGATAGAACACGGGTAGCAGTAGATTACAGTGTGTTAGAAAGAGAGGATTTGGATGCTGAAACTTGTAATATTTTTTTTGGACAGAATAAAATTATTTTTATCTTCATTGTGGGCGTAGGCTTTTCTGTGAGATGTCTTAATTGTGTTCTCAATACTATGTGCTACCATAACTTTGGGTATATAATATTTTGTCCTTGAACTCTTTAGTTACGCATGCACAAAGGCACTAACTTCATTATTTTTCTCGAATGAGTTCTATATATCACTTTGTCCCTAAACTTTTAATTAATATAAGCAAGTCAATCAATAGCTATGACGTCAGTAGTTGAAAGTAAAAACATGGTTATTACATATAATGACACATAATGCCCCAAGGCCACCCCAACATTTTTTTACCTTCAAAAATGACTTTTCACTCCTTAAAAACAACACCTTTATGGATTGGAATGTGAGACCATTATTTTGATCAGGCCTTTAATTATGAATTACATGTCCATCAGTTTGTTCTGCCAGTGTAGTCTCCACAGTTAAATCTACTCATTTGCTATAATGAATCTTGTACTATGTTTAATAGGTCCCAAGTTTTTTATTTTATTTTATTTATTTATTTATTTATTTATTATTATTATTGGGTAATTCAAGTGAATTTATTAAGGGAAGAACTATACAAAATATACAAGAACAATGACACTCTCAAAGACCTGAAGCAAAAAAAAAAAAAACAAAAAAAACAAAAAAAAAAAAAAAAAACAAACTTAAAAAGCAAAGCACTGCTAACAAACTCCGGTAAAGCATCAGTAAAATGTGTTTTAATCAAATGTTGGAATTGGACAGACAATCGGCTCATTAAAAGTTTTTGACTTGGTTACAGTAAGTATCATCGAAGACAACAATAAGGTCTTTTCTTGGGATCTTAGACAATCTAAAATTTCATCATTTCACACTTGTAAAATAATAATAATAATAATAATAATAATAAATCATCATTTAAAAAAAGAAGAAGATATTTTAGTGACTTTGGTGAAAAGGGTGCATGGAGTTATCATGCAGTTAGGTGGTGAAACAAAAGTCATTACCACCAACAATGTAGACAACTCAATTGCTGAAGATATGTAATTACTAGTGTCATTAAAGTTCTTTTGTAGATGCTACACAGAGTCATTGAAGTTCTTTTGTAGATGCTACACACATGGTGATTGTCAGAACTCAAGGTCTACTGAATGACTATATATACATGCATATGTAATTAAATTCTTGTATTTTAGTCACTGAATCCATCATGTGTGATCTTCTTAATTGTACATGTTAGCAGTCAGACACCCTTCCCCTTAATGGATTTCCAAAATGTATATATATAGAAACTATAATGCATAGTTATGTGTGTGTGTGTGTGTGTGTGTGTGTGTGTGTGAGTGTGAGTTGAAAGACATGCATGAAGTGAAGAATGACTATAAGCTGAGCCACATTAAACTTTCTTTCCTCATAAACAATCAGACAAACCACTAAGTTTTTAATATTCTACTTGAGTAAATAATAAAAACAGTCCAACATGCCAAATGATCACATCATCTAATCCATATTCACATAATTTCATAGATCTTAATTTGACCATGAAATAATAGTCACTTTCCAACAGATTGGATCCCTTCAGATCTACTATACTATATTAATTATGCATTTCCAGAAACAATTATATGATCATATCATTGACCAATATATACACTAAAATAGTGTAAATACATACATATATATGATATATATAAAAGTGTACTGTTATGTAAGAGTGAACATGGATGGGACCACGACTATTCATTAAAATTCATAATAAGTAAATAATAATAAAAAACACCACCAACCTGTTGGGAATTTTTAAGAATAATGGATGGGTGACCCACTGCTGTTAAAACCTTCCCATGTGTCTGCCTTCTTAGAGAATGGGGTCTACAAATAAATAAATATCTTCAGCAACTTTTTCTGATTATTTATAGTAATGTTTATGCTAATATAAAAACTTAATTATAAGATTTTATAAAATTAAAAAAAATTAAAAATCAGTCATTGGTACAATATTTATAATCAGTCATCGCTTATATATGTTGGAGCTTCCTTAGACCACTTCCTTCTGTCTTCCTCTCACACATATGTGTGTGTATGCATATAGGAGAGAGAGAGAGAGAGAGAGGTTTGAAGGAGAAGCAGCTTGGATTCTACTGCAACTGGAGGAGGCATCCAAAGGGATCGCATTGATCCTAACTATCTCTTTGATCAAAATTATGTTTTATATATAGTGTGTGTGTGTGTGTGTATATTTATATTTTCTAACTTCGTATCGAATTTGGATCATGCTATCCCTTTGGATACATCCTTTAGTAGCTTCTACCATGGTGCACTCTCATTTCTGAATTCCATCGGAATTCATTCCCAAACTCAACGTAGAAAGGTTCAACCTTCAAAACATACCAGAAAGAAAAAAACTACATTGCAAACATCTTCAAACAAGTAAGTTCTCTTTAAATTCTCCAAGGTAGCATACAATTAAATTTATCTTATATAAAATACTAACAATTGCTTTATATAAATTAGTTTCATCCCAAAACTAGAAGTAAAAAACTTATATTTTTAACTTCCACATAAGAAAATATTTTGAAATTTATCATTCATATTCCATTTTTGTTTTAGTACCATATTTTGCTATTTTTGAGTGGAAGTTCAAACCCCAAAACAAAATCCCATATGAATTAATATCATCCCAAAAATCTAGCATAAGGCTGGACTCTATCTAGAAAATGGAGATTAGCTTTGGGAAAAGTTTCGAGTTCACTTATCATTGTTATTGCTTATAGTTGTGATGAAGAAGATTTTTTTTTTTTTTTTTTTTTTTGCTTCGCTGTTTTGTATATATATTCTTTCTTCTTTTATTCAAATTAAATTTAAAGTTGGAAGTTGTATTTTCTTCTTCTTCCCAAGCAACATGTAACAAAAGCAATAGCTTTGAGTGAAGATGAAGGATGAGTTACATATACATCTGTAGAAGATCTGCTGAATTAACCCTCTTTATTTATTTATTTTTTGTCTATAATCTTCTCTTATTTTATATATAAATTAATTAATGCATATACAGGCATAAACCACCAATTCATATACATACATATATGTTTTATGCATACAGACAAACATACATGTGTGTGTGTGTGATGACATAGAAATTTAGTTATTGGGATAATCCTGTTTGTGGACCTTGATATCAACAGTAAAGCAAGATGAAACTAGCTATTTGCAACCAATGAATGGAACAGTAATATAGTGTGAGAAAATGATTTTCACGTGTTAAGTGAGATTTTACGCCATTTCATAACCCTAGATCATCACAACTGCAGTGGGTGACAGTGATGAGAACTGATTTAATTTTAACTGAGCTAGGTCACAATGTACCCTACGTTAATTAACTTTTAATCATTATATACTTCTATGACTAACGGTGAGGGAAGCTAGTTTTTACACTTGTGAAGTGACAAATTACCCCCATGTTTGAAACTTTTTTGATCATTACATAATTCCAACAAACTTGATTTCATCTTTATAAAAAGCAATTTTTGCCGAAAATGTTTTAGCAGTACTACAATTAATAACTGGCCTTCTGGTTCCAGTCTAGCCTCAAAAAATCCACAGCCATTCCTAAAGGGGATGTTTAAAATTCTAAAAAAATCTCACCAGTGCACTTGTAGAACCCCTAAAGTGTTTTTTTTTTTTTTTTTCCCGGAAATTTAGAACTCCTAAAGTTCGGTAAATTTTCAACCAGTGGGGAAAATGTTACACACTCTGATAAATTGCTTTTTTACATTTGCCAAACATTAGTAGAAAATGCATTATATTTTCCCAAACAACCTTTAAAGCAAGAAGTCTGAGTTGAGTCGTCCTAGAACAGACTATAGCATATATATGGCCATACTGTGGGGACTATATTTAGAATCCAAGGCAGTGAAAGATGTATTTAAGGGCTTCTTTTTTCAACTTTGGAGCTCACAATGAGTGCCCCAAAGTCAAAGGAATCACATACTACATGTGCTGTGACCTAAGAAAGTCCTTTAAACACAGTTCTAATCTAGAAATAAAGGGCTCTCTTTTATGCTCTCTCTTATCACATGAACACAACTTTTAACAACTTCTCTCAATGTGAACCATTTTTGTCACATGGCCCCAACGTTTCAACAAATTATTCCCATTATATTTTTTTATCTTTTAATACATATTATTACCTTCTGCATTCTATAACAATTTGAGCTAAAACTATTATAGGCATTCCAGGAAGAAAAAAGAAAAAAAAAAAAAATTACAGGCCAACGATATGCATCAAAGCTGAGAAAGAGAATTCATGTGGCCGACCCCATTCGTTTGGAAAAAAGGCAAGGATGATGATGGTATGCAGCAAAGGTGAAAATTAGTTACCATGTCCGGATTCAAACCCTTAAATGTTCTGTATATAGGAGTAGTACGTTGTAACATTATACTGAAATTGTGGACAAGTAGAATTGTGATCGGAACCCAAAATCTTGAGTGATTTTATTATGATAACTCACAATTTCCTTTTTGTAAATCATAGCTATGGTAGTTCATGTTGAAGCAGTAGAACTTAGTTAAAGAACAAGAAGTGAAAAGTGGTTTTGAATGAAATGGAAAGCCTATAGAGAAACTGTGTTGAAACTAATTAACATGAAAATTTAGAAAAAAAATTATGGTACTATGGTAAGCCATAAACCAAAGTTTAAACTTTGGGGAATCCTGTGTTCTCCAAAGTTCATAGAAAATGTGTTTTTCCAACCTTAAATTTACCCGGCAACCAGGGCTTATTTTAGGTTTCTATTGTAAAAATGGCTTGCTTGAACCAGAAAACAGACCTAGAATAACTCAATGCCTTAATAATAACCAAAAAAAAAAAAAAAAAAAACCTGGGCTCAGTTATGTAAATTATAATAGGAAAATAGTTCATCTGTACCTGTACAAAAGCTTCTGAAATGGGTCCCCAATATTCACCACAGAGGAGAAGATCTCTGCTTCAGTTTAGCAGCTGTAATGTTCTGAAGATTGAGACCTCTAAGTGTCAGCGTAAATTTGCATAAAATTAATTTCAGAATCAGAATCAGCGGCTTCAATATTTTATTTTATTTTTATTTTTGTTTTAGGACTGTAGAAAATGAATAATGGGTGACACCTCAGGCGAAAAATGTAGGAAAAGTTGGCAATGTAAATATAGTTTATTTTGTTGCTAGCAATATAGATTATTTTGTTGCTAGCAGTATAGATTTACATGGAATTAAGTGTTTGATGAAATCTGCAGGTTCAGATCTACATGAATCTGTAGGATATAAGGGTTTACATTTGTACTGATGACTGATATTCATGTTTTCTTTATGAATGTTGATGAATTATTTACATTCTCCATCACAATTTATCAGAATAATAAAAACTCGTAAACTTTAGTCAAATTTATATTTAGACAGACAGGAGGAAGAAGAAAGTAATAAATGGCTCAAATCTGAATTCAAGTACCTAAATCTAAGTTGTCAAACTCCATATAATAAAAAAGGATTGCATCATAATGGTGTTGGGCATGTGTACTTTGTGCCTAGACCATTTTCTCTTTAGCTAAACAAAAGATAGTGGTTTTATTTTCTAACTTCAAATAAATTATAAACCAAGTAATACAATGAGATAGGGTCTTGGGGTCAGACCAAAGAATTTTCAGACACTAGCGTACCAAATGTCCTCATGTTCCCCTCTTGTAATACACAAGCTTTTGTGAAGGATCACAGGAACACAAACTGCCAAAGAAGAACCCTAGAAATGAAATTTTCAAGTTCAGAAGGATTGATGCTCCTTGCTGTGGGGGGGAGGGGTGTGGGGCCCAAACCCCCTTCCCCTGCTGCCTCCAGATCAAACACCTCAACCCAATTCCATCCCACTATGTGAAACTCAAAATTTCATCCACAACTGAGATCAAGAAGGATTCAATTGAGATCTACCAGAAGTAGGTGAAAATGTTTTACTCTATGTCAATTTTATAGTCTCTTTTGTGCATTATCTAGCTAATCAATCATAGACAACGATTTCTTCTAGATAAAGTACTGGATCCGGCTAGGGTCAGATATAAATACGCAGCTAGCCTTACCTCCGCATGATTTCCAAGTCACAATGAAGTGACTTTACCATTGCTCCAAGGCTCGCCCTCTATGAATGTACTATGCTTCGAAACATATTTGTCTATTAGTTGAAATTAACCCACATGATCAGCTCCATGTTTTGGGGCAAAAAATTGATCAGCATCTGATTACTAAATCGATGATAGAATGAAGAGCGGTTTATCAGAATACCAGCGTAGAGGTCTAAGCTGATGGCCCCCAGCCTTAAGAGTTACCCTCAAGATTTTCCGGATGCCTTGATCAATCAAGAGGACAATGATGCAGGCTTATGACAATACCATGAATTGGTGGACCATAATAACATTATTCTTTTCAACTAAGCAAAGGGGAAGGCCAGTGGAAAATGTTGGGACATTTAAGAGACAATAATCCCAATTCAATAAGGGGGAAGGTATAGACAAAGCAGCTGAGTCCCTCCACTAAGCGTCCAACACAACGTACATGGTGTCATCTGCACCATTATAGTGTCTTGGACTGACTTCTACACCATATCTACCTCTTGAAAGTGGGAGCGAATCAACAGCCAAAACCACATGAGCCCCATCTGAAATAATTGTTGTCTTCAAGATCAAAGGGGATTTGGTTCTCAAGAAAGTCCAAGGTTTTATCAATCACCAATGCCCTATGGGCCATGATTGGCTAAACTCTATTTGTTTCTAGTTACTCCAATTTGTTCATTTCGATGAATCTATGGGTTAGCAATATGGCAATGATGACTGTGACAGTGGGTGCGTGGTGGTAGTGTTACAGCAATAGTGTGCCCTCGGTGGAGCTCATGTTGGCACAACGGTGGGGATTAGCTTATCATCATATGGTGGCAGTAATGATGGGGGAGTTTTTGATACAGAAATTGGTAATTTATTGGTGGCTGTGATACTTGATATGTTTGATGAATATTTGACAGTTAAAAGCTATAAATATATTCCTTAGTACTAAGAGTTTTGGATTGAATTTGTACAGGCTATATATCCAGATAACACTAGTTCAGAAGTAGCCAGCATTCAGTAACTTAATATATTCAATGTGACAACAAGAACAAGTCCAATGATATTTATTTTAACCAGAGCAAAAGGAAAAACACCATAAGAACAATGCCACTCTGATTCCACTCCTCTAACATGCACAGTTGTGGTGAAAAACAATGAAGCACAAGCATAAGAGGGCAGACAAACCGTACTCCGAGAAAACAGTGGAAACATTGCATCAAGCTTCTTGAACTTCTGGGTTATTTCTGCTTTCAATTGTCTTCTTCGAGTTTGGAATGCATCTCCAATAGTGCTAATGAACCCCACTCATATTCTTCGGCGTACCAGCAACTGGCATATTTGCACCTGCAGGAATGCTTAACAAATGAACTCAGCACTCATGGCTTTGAGTACTAACATACTGATACAAATGAAAAGCACATAGCAGTGTGCAATTATTGAGACACAAAAACCCTCTAGCTTGACATTTTTTCTGGGTAATCACTTAAGATATGGATCAAATTATGATAACCCTAAAATAGTAAGACCCATGTTAAATTACTGGCACACCAAGTATTTGAAGAAAAAAAAAAAAAACACCTTATATATCAAAAAGGACCTCATTTCATAGGATCTCTCCACATATCCAGAGAACTGGAAATTCTGTCTGGGGCAATGAATCAAATAATTGGTCTGTCAAACCGGTATTTCAAAATCAAAGCATGCTACTACAGAGTGGTTGTACAATAGTTTTAGTGTTGGGTATCAAAACAATATTATCACTCAGATAACTCTATCCAGATTGCACCATTCTTTTAGTATTATGATGCTTTTCAAGGTTGATAATTCTTGCAGCACTGGAATGTAGATTGTAATGATTTTTAGTGAACAATGTAAAACCATAACACAATTGAACAACAAAAATGGCATATAAGTGTGTTTTTGTGTGTGTAGGAGTGAATGGGGAACCTTATAGAGGTTGATTTTGATATTTCATTCAGTTCATTTTATGTATTAGTTTCACTTCCTTCAATGTTGGTACTATAATATTTGAGAAAACATCAATAAAAGAAGAAAAAAAAAACCTATTCAGACCTAATAATCTAACTTAACATGATAAATGCATTGTATAAAATTTTTAAAGTCATTCAATCTATCTAAGGAATAAAAATAAGGATTGAGAATCATTATTATTCATAAAAGTAACAAATCAAGTTAAGAAAAATTGAAAGTTACTAATGTGCAGTGATTTCCTCGATACGTTGTCGTTTCAGGTCCTGTCCCTTTTGCGTTGACGTGGCTAAAATTTGAGTACTGAGGATTGCTAGATCTATTTTCACCGCATACAGCTCAGTCAGTACCTGAATATCTGTACATCTTCAGCTCACAAACCCTAATTAATCACCGTCGATAATGTCGTCATCGTCTTTGTTCAGGTACTTTATACCCTCTCATGCCTTTATTTTCTCTTTCCTAACCCTAATTTCGGGACCCATTTTCTCATTTTCATTCCCGGCACTCCAAAACAACCCTAACTTCGATTCCAACATTGCCCTCTTCGGCGACGCCGAGATCGTCGATGGCGGTTCTTCCGTACAGCTCACTCGCCCACTGGCTTCAAGCTTTGGGCTTGTAACGTACAACAAACCCTTCAAGTTCCTCGAACCAAAAACCACCTCTCCGACGTCGTTTTCCACTGACTTCACCTTCTCAATCTCACCCGAGAACGGCGATGGCCTCTCTCTAATAGTTTACCCCACTCATTCCGCCTCCAAATTTTCGGGGAAAACCTCTTTCGGGCTTTCTCAGGAAATTAGGTTTCTGGGAATCGAATTCGACACTTCAATGGATTCTGCTGTAGGTGATGAGAATTCAAATCATGTGGGAGTCGATGTGTGTAGTCTTGTGTCTGCTAGAATCAGCAATGTTTCCTCTGTTAATTTGGTTCTGAACAGTGGAGTGAAATTAAGGTCATGGATTGATTATGATGCCAGCTCAAAATGGTTGGAAGTTAGGTTGAGTGAATTGGGTGGTGTGAGGCCATATAGTCCATTGCTTACATATCCAATTGATTTGTCAGAAATGTGGAAAGGGGAAGAGGTTTTTGTGGGTATAAGTTCATCTAGTGGCAATTCATCACAGACTAGCAGTGTGTATTCATGGAAATTTAGGGTTAGGAATGTCCCGAGTTGGATGCATTCTCAACCGGTTGATCCACGGGTATATTCTAAATCAGGCAGTGAGCAGAAAACAGCCCACAAGAAAAGCTTTTGTCCTTTGGGAATTCTGCCAGGATTGCTTTTTGTGATAGGGTGTGGCGCATTGGTGGCATTTTCTGTGATGTTTCTGTGGACAGTGTCTGTTCGGAAATACACGATGATTCCAGCTTCGCATTCTGCTTGCCCAGTGAATTTCAGGTATGAAAAGATCAATGTAGTTGTAGAAGATAGCTCAGGAGATGTTAAGAATTAGGGTATCAAGCTATGTTTGTGCTTTGAATTTGTGTTCTTTGTACTGTTGGTATGAATTTAAATACAATGTGCCATGTACTTTCTATTGCACATTCTAATGAATGGAAGCCACTTGTTTTATGTATCTATAATCTGTGTTGTGCCCATTGTTTTTTTAAGATATAAACTGTCGATGAAATTGAATTCCTTGCAATGCTATGGCCATTAATATTTAAAGCAGTTGGTTGATTTTCTTACTTTTATATTTTTATTATTATTCCTAATGTGAAGCCTGGAAGAAGCATTAAACATGAGCTTAAAAGAAAGCAAAAAGTACAGCCTGGTTGATAGAAAGTTCAGGAGCTTATATAGTCAGTGGCTCATAGCCAATTAAAGAGTTGGGGCAATTCTCTATGATTGATTTGAAATCCAGGGAGCAGCAAAGTTATCCACACAGTGCACAGAGTAGGTGCCTTCTAAATTCTAATTGTAGAGAAGCATTGAATCTCTAACATAACAAGAAACTTTAAGCGCAAATTAATACTACGTAATTTTTACATGGAATGTGAAAATATTTAGAAACAGAGGCAAAATACAAGAAGAAAATAGCAAAGATTAGGTGCAATTGGTGTAGTGGCAAAAGTTCAGTCATCAAACTTGAGAATGCTAACTTGAGTTTATGGGTAGTCAATGGTTGCAAATAATATTAAAGGTTAGGGTTGTACCTGATCTACCCCCACACCTTTGATTAAAGGGGACCACAATGGGTAATGGCATTTATGCTGCTTTAATATCATATATTTATATAGTTGTTTATTCAATCACCAGGAAGTACCTTTACAATTTGTTGTTTTATATCTTTTTGTTTTATTTTTATGCCATCAATGGTCATAAACTTTTCTCTTTAAAACTCATTATGGAACAGAACATCACACTTCCGTTTTCTGTACTTCTCTTTTTTCTTTTTCAAGTTCTTCATTTTGATTATTGGCCAAATGTTTATGCTCCTCCGTAAGGGTTTGAGCAAATCCTCTATTTTTCCTTTTGCTGATTGTTAATTATAATCTGTGTGCCAAATATGTTATAGTAACGTTGTAAAGTGTTGGCATTAAAAAGGAGGGCTGGAGTCATGCGTTGATTATTACCATTGATCACAATTGTTACCATTGTTTCCAGAGACACTCATGATTTTTTGCATGCCTGCTTGCTTATCTTGCATGTCATCTTGATCTAATCTTCCAATGTTCACATAATTGTTTGTATCGTATGAGATATTGCTTTTTTTCAGCTCTCTGTCTATCTATCACTATAGCAGTTCATACACTAGTATTTTCAAAAATAAATTTTGAACTTTCCTAGTCTACAATATAGATGCTAGAAAATTATATGAGTAGTTAGGGCATGTAAAATCATGATTGAAGATATTTACACTTTTTTTTCTCCATATAATTGCATATCTCAATGATAGCACCATCCCTGTGATTCAATTAACTATGAATTTTCTGTACATCTAGAGTTCTTATTTGCTTTTAGGTTTGGCATTCTCTAATAGGTCAACCCAAGGTAAATAGTGGCCTTTAGTAAATTATTCCATAACTGCCATTTTCTAGTTTTTAATATAATTCGCTGGTGGTAGAACTGTTGTTCCCCAAGGGTAAATGCAAATAGACACATGTAGACCAAGGGTCCAAGACTTGACCCCAAAATAAATAAATAAGACCTTAAAAATTCCTTTTCAATTCATTAACAGAGGAAAATTAGCTATTCAAAATGATATTGGGGGAACTACAATAATTGAGAGGACTTGCTGCGCATTCAAACCCTACACTGCACTTGACGTGGGCTGTCCATCAGGTCAAGTTGCTCCAGATTAAGGTTAGACTTTTGCCTTTCCTCATTACATTTAGGTCTCCATGGTATAATCATTTAGGCCTTATTTGAACTAAAGCCAAAATGCCAGGACTATCTAAATCATCTTTTTCAGGCTAAATCATGGCCAATTCAGAATCAATACATATGTTTTATACAACAAGCCTCGAGTTTCAAGCATAATTGTGCGTCTTTTTAGTTTTGAGCAATGTATCTGAATCAGCAAGTCTTTAAAATTCATCTGTTGTGCTTCTGAGGAATGTCCTGCAGTCAATATTACATAGGAATAGATCTTTTTTTTCTATGGTCCAAGCACACGAGTCATGTGTCAACTTCGTTGCCAAATGCCCATAGGGACAGAATATTTCTGTCGTAAGTTCTTACGTTAAATAACACAAAGAAAATGCTCTTCCTTATCCTAAACAAAATGAGACTGGTGGTATGTAGACTTATGCCTTGAAATAGTATTATCCGAGCTAATGAAAACGGCAAGACATGAAATTTGTGGTGGTATGTAGACTTATGCCCTAACACAGTATCATCCAAGCTAATGAAAATGGCGAGACATGAAATGGAGAAACACAAAGTGAGATTTGAATCAAAGTAGCATCAATACTTTGGTTTCTTTTAGCAACTGGACCCATATTGAGAATTTGAAATGCAAAGAGAATTACTGATTATAGGTAATTTATATTTAATGTCAGTTGGGTATCATTCCTATTCCATACAATATTCAGAGAGGTGGACAGCCTCACAGAGTGGCATAGTGTTGTCCCAACTACCAGCATTCTTTATTTAAACTATTGAACATTATGAGATTCCTCATTCATTTTTTTTTAATTTCCTCCAACTACCAGCATTCTTTATCTAAACTATTGAACTTTATTTAGATTCCTCATTCATTTTGTTTTGGTGGAAATCTATTCTTGATGGAAACTGACATCATTCTGGTCAAGGCACAAGGTTATTATCTTGAACCCAAAAGTTTAATGGCACTGAAAGGTTATATTTTCTACCTATTCAATTTGTGGATGTATGAGCCTTGCCTTGTTTTATTTGAACAGATGTAGCTTTGTTTTTGTCTGTTTGAATTGCCCATTAGCTGTGATGTTCTGGGGGAGAGAAGTTGTTGATTAAATTCACATCCTTTTGCTTAGTGAAATGGTTGCAATGGATTTCCTAATTCAACACTTTCATTTTAGTGGTTGTAAAATGCTTTTAGATGCCTTGACTGATGCAACATACCACACAGTATACCTGTCAATGGATCCGTTTCGGATCGAATCGAACGGATTATTGAATTCGGATCTCTTATGGGTTATCGGATTAAATATTTTAATTCATATCCTATTTAGCTCGGATTCGGTTCGGATCGAATTCAGCTTCGAATTAAATCATATTCACTTAGCGTTGGCAATGGGGCGGGGATCTCATTCGCCATCCCCAGTCAAATTTTTTATCCCCATCCCCGCCCCCATACCCGTTTAAATTTCAACCCCCTCCTCAGTTCCCGCCCCGCCCAGCCACATTAGCCCCCGTCCTCGCCCCACCCCGCCC
>JAOTQH010260659.1:0-11268 GCA_025631255.1 Cornus kousa | reverse complement strand
GATTAGTGCCTGAAAATAGAAATAACACGTAATGAGTCTAAAACGGTAAAGTAAGATAGATATAGGTTCTAGAATACTTAAGCTTAACAGGTTTAAATGCGCACTTTTCAGTGCTCATCAGGATTGTCAGGCAAATTTTGTCTTAGAATACCATATAGCCAATGATTTTCATTTAAGACAAGAATATCATTAGTATCTCTCTTGGGTGGGGAGAAATTACTATCACATACAGAAGCTAAATTTTCTTGTATAGGAATTTCAACAACTGTATTATCTTTTAGAGTTAAGGAAATTGTTTTTTCATTTAACTGTAAAGGAAGATAGGTGTAAATAAAATTACATCCTAGAATAAAATCACCATGCATAAATGGAAAACAAAGTAACTTTGGAATGATGAATTTTTTATCATTTAACCAAATTGCAATATCTTTGGCTTTAAATTGAATAACAGTATCGGGTGCTTCCGCATCAATTCCTTGAACGGCAATAGGATGTTTCATTTGGCTCCATTTATCCGCTGGAATGGCATTATAACGACAGTAGCTAGTGGTTGCGCCTGTATCAATGAGAACACAAAGACTATAGGGTTTATATAGCCTTTAAAATTAAGGATACCATTTACATAGGTATATTTCCTTTTCTTTCCTTGTGAGGGTGCGAAAAGGATTTCATCTTTTCCATGTTGGAAATGAAAAAACTTTGCGGATCTGATGTTATGAGTAGATCCAGGAAGAATAGGAGCATCTTGAATAAGAGGGTCTTTTAAAGGGTCTTTGCCTTTTTCAGCTATTGAAAAGCGTCGTCGAAAGAGTTCGGCTGAAGCTTGAGCAGTAGATCTTCGGGGAGGAAGTAGTGCTTCCCATCCAGTTGGGTCACGAGAAGGTTGTCGTACTGAAGATGAGCATTGAAGCTGTTTTGGTTTTTCTTTCTCTATTTTAGTGATATAGAGATTTGAGCCGGAAGCTTGAATAGTGGTAACAGTGGGTTCCTCTATTCGGATTTGTTTTTCTGGAGCGAGATCTGTAAATAGCCAATTGCATGGGATTTCAAGATCTGTCCATTTCAATAGTTTAGGTTCAACTATCGAGTCAAAAGGTCGAGGTTCAAAAAGAGTGACAACTTTAGGGTCAATCTGTTGAGTGGAGGTTTCAGGTTCTTTGGTTAATTCGTAAAGAACTTTTCATTGAATTCTAAGACTGGGAGAATTGTGATCCATTTTAAGGTTTGTTAATTTGATTTTGACATGAAAAACCATTTCAATATTTGGATCGTCAATTGCAATAAAATAATTTGGTGTGAGTTTGAACCAAATAACATTGTTGACGAGGTTGGATTGAATGCCACCGTTATGAAACCTATTATCTAAGGCCAACATAATTATGGGTTCATCTGTACCTTTGCGAAATAAAGAGGTGATCTTTATTTGGACTATACCGATATGGATATAACGGGCTTGAGGATACTGCTTTCCCCATCGATCAACTTTATCTTTACTGAAGATTTTGAATTCAGGCATGCCGTTGGATGTTTGATAATCAACATTGGTATTACCGCTGAATTGTTCTAAAATCCTTTTTTGAAAGATCTGGGAAAACATAGAGGTCTTGTAGGCTTCTTCTTTTTTTAACTTTTGAAGTTTTACAAACTGAATGAGTTTTTCATTTGAAAACTGGACTTCTTCTCCAATAATATTACTTAGTTTAATGTTAGAGGATTTTACTTCTGGAGGAGCGGTGAAGTTAAGCATGTATACTTCTTCTTCACAATAGCTGTCAGTAATCTCAAATTCACTAGTTATTTCATAAAGAATGCCATATGAATCAGGGAGATCACTTCCGTAGACAACGCAGAGGTCTTCTGTGTTAAGTCTTTTGATCATCTTGGATGCGCTTTTGCCTTTGTTAGGACAATTTGGAGCGAAGTGTCCTGGTTCATTACAGATGTAGCATTTACAGTCTTTCTTTTTGGAAGCTGCTTTGCCCTTCTTTGATCGAGAAGTCTTAGAAGTATTTGGTTTAACATACTTCTTTTTCTTTTGGATAGGTTTTTTACCTTTCTTCCATTTAGCCATTTAAAACGCTTTTTTCGAGGAGAGCAGGAATACTTTTTGGGTGGTGGTGCACAACCAATCTTCCAGGTTTCTTGTAGAATCTTGTCACAACAACGTCGACCTTCAGGTGTGTTACTGATCTAGTTTTTCACCTGTTATTTGGCTTTCGCTTCTAAATATTTTTCGTTTATTAGGCGATAAATGAAGTTCGTGCGAAATTCGAGGGTATCGGTGCGGTTAATACGAGTAAGAAAGTCAGGGTAGCCTTTGATAGCTAATTCATCCCAAGGACTTGGAAGTTCAATGAAAAATTTGGATAACCAATGTTGCATGCTGGTAACAGGAAGTCGTCGAAAATATTTAGTAAATATTTTGATATAGTCCGGAAAGAGACAAATAGTACAAAGCTTAATTTTAGAAAGGGCAAAATTGGCATCATCTAAAAGGAGTGTTTCTCCAGTGTGGCCGACGAGTTCTTCTTTTAGAATTTTAACGAATCCACGTAGAACACCATCGAGATTGTCAAAATTATTAAGAAGAGCGTCTTTTTGTGCCTGGCCAGCTGGTGTCTGATCCCATTGTCGAAGCCAGTCAAGAGCATCACCTTGTAGGGTTGCTACAATATAATCTAAAAAGCGATCTCTTTTCCAAATGCCTTTTTGGTTGTTAACTAGAATGGCAAGTGATTGTGCCCACTCATCAATTGCTTTAAGATGATTTTTGTATGGAACATAGGTAAGATCAAGATAAGTACCATTTTGTGAAATTAGATACTTATTAAGGTTATCCTTCCTAGCGAAGGTGGGAAATGTCATATAATTATAATTATATGACGCAGAAGGTTTGCTTTCAGGTTGTTTTCCTTCGGCTTTTGATAGGTCTGCATGAGTTGGAGTACTCATTGGAATTCCACTACCAGAGGGTGTGGTTTCTTATGCAGGAAACATTTCTTCAGTTGTGTCGGGAGCATAATTTCCATACCATGATTCGTTGAGCATAGTATCAGACGGACGTTTTCGTCTGGTTGAAGGTTCGAGTTCTTGCTGTGGTTTAGCTTTGATTTCTTCATCGACGGATTCAAAGCTAACAGAATCATGGAATTCTGTTACTTCATCAGATTGATCAGTAAGAACATTGAATTATTCGTCTAATTCATTAGAGTCTTCTTCACTATCAGAAAGGGTAATCTGATAACTGAAATGGGTAAGGAGATCTTCATTTTGTAGGGAAGTCTCTCGCATCTAGTTGATGATGTGATTACTTTCATCAAGAGATAATTAAGGGTTGACGTAGGTTTTATGTAGGCACTCAATGAAGTCAACGATATGATCAAATTCTTCTTTGTTATAGGAAGAGGATGATGGTTGATCATGAAGAACTTTGATATCTTCATTACCATAAAAAGGGGTTTAACCTTTATTTTGGTTGTCGTAGATAAGACAGGTTTAGGCGTAATGCCTGGATCAGGTGGTTTGGTCAGATCAGGTAGGTTATCTGGAGGATAGAGATTAGATAACTTAGCTTTCTTTAGTTTTTCTAAATCTACAGTCATCTGGTAAATCTGTTCTTTCAGATCCTGATCGTCTCTGGACAGCTGTTTGTCTTTTGACATCAGAAAAAGTTATGCGTGCAAATCCATTTTATCATTTAAAGTGATTAATCCTTGTTGGAGATCATCAATCGAATTCTCGAGTTTTGTCGAAGAAAAGAGGAGTGTCTGTTGAAATTGGGTTTTCCAATCATAGACCATATCAATAATAAAATTTATGCCAGCATCTATCGCGTGTAGATTAGTGGTTTCTTTCACATTGAAGTGTGGTATGTGTGCATAATTATCAGGATTTTTTCCTACTATATTACAAATACAGGGTACAAAAGTGGATTGTTCCATGAGAAATAGTTATTGGTTCTTAAGACCTCTTGATTTCTGTTAAGGTGCCTAAAACCAAAGATTTCGTTCATAGCTTTTAAAACAATCGTACAGACAAATAAAGCATTAATAGGAAATATGGGCTTTAAGCAGTAATCAAGCATATGAGATTTATAACAGTAATCAAGGAACAATATCACAGAAATATGGAAAACTTATATATTACAGAAACATAGAATACTTCCAATACAATAGTGGTCTTCCAAGCTCGTAGACAAGCTCTGATACCAATTACAATCAGCGGAATAAAATATAAACACTGAGACTATTTTTACAAGAGAGAGAGAATGAAACACATAAAATGCCCCCGAATGCTTCCTATGGCATCGGTTTAAATAGAAAGAAAAAGAAAGCGAGTAATAGTACAAGAGATAAGATAGAATCTTTCTTTATATTACTGAAAAAGATGTGACGGCTCCTTTCACGGTTGATGAATAGTTTGTCGACAACTTTCGGCTACTTTTATTGTTGATTAAAGTAGATTTGACCTGCTTCTTTGTCGTGTGCTGGATAGGATGCAGTCGTTCAGAAAAGCAGAATCAAATTTATCCTTCTATGGCATTGATGATATTATGGAGTTCATTTTTATTAAGTGAAGGAGTGCTTGCAAGACTCTGAGCATGGGCTACGTCCCAATCGAGGTTGATGTCTTCAGCTCGACTGAAGATGTATTCAGGTACATCACCAGTATGATATGCCATTTGACGGAGAACATCATTGGCGTTGGTGATATGATTTTCACAATAATTGGGGTAATCCATAATTAGAAAAGTCATGAAAATACGACGTCCATCAATAATCTTTTTTAATGGTGGATCGGCATATGTTCCGGCTAAAGCTCGACGGGCCTGCTCTTGAATGTGGAGAAGGCTGTAAATAGCGAGTTCATAGTGATCTAGATTTTTTGCTATTTCTTGAGAATTGAGGAGAAGATTGTGCTCATATTCTTCTTGGGCTGTCTGTTTAAGATAGCAAATTTGATAGGGCTGAAAAATTTTGTTTTCTCACGCCAACCAATGGAACTTGAGATCAGGAAAGTGAGACTGCGGTAGACTTTCCAGTGAGCAGTAACTTTGTAGATCATGGATTTGATCATCGCGGGGAAGGCTTGCCAGGAGGTACTGTCATAAGAGGTGAATGTAATTTTGTTAACAACACCCCAATTAACCGGTTCCATAGACCAATAGAATCCAGGCATAATGAAATGAATTAACTTTGCGATTTTTTCCCATTGTAAATTATATCATAAACATTTATTTTCGTATGTTCTTCGAGATAGAAATTTTTTAAGACCGTAAGATGTCTAATGTTTTGGAAAGGATCTTCCTATAAATTTTGGGAGGAAAAAAGGTTTTTACTTTTTCTAGAAGACAAATATGATTGATTTTAGCAAAGGTATTTGCTGGGAATTCTGTATTTTCAACCAATTGGGCGAGCTTGAAAAAACAATTTATTTGTTCTAAAGAAAAATCTTTTTCCCAATCAATTGTAAGATAGATTTCAATACACAACTTTTTAAGCTCATCAGTCATTGCTATTTGTTCGGCAATAAGTGATGTAAGATTGCTTAGGTGTTGCCTGAATTTCTTATGGTATTTAAGTTTATGTGATTTCCATACAATGTTGATTTCTTCCTAAAAATTGTATGGAAGACCAGGATTATAGAAGTCGTTTACTTCTACTGGTTCTAGCAATTTTTTGTGATATTTATGAAAACCATTAGAGGCTTTACCCACATTGTAGAAAGCTATTTGGGCTTCCTCATGTGTCTCGTAAGCCTTGAAGTAAGGACTTGGAAAATCTTTTAACTGTTTATGGCAGTCAAACCAAGTAGGATAAATTCCGGGTTGATGACCGGCATAAACCACAAACCATTTATTTGGTCGTGATGGATTAGGAGGCTTATAACTCGATCTGGATGCTTTTTTAACAATTGTGATCCATCTTGTATCCAGAGGGGGCAGATCATCCATCTGATAGAAAAGAAATAGCTCGGTTAGAGTTTTCTTGTTCGGTATAATTTCTGCTGAGAAAATCTGCAAGAAAATTGTTAGTGCCTTTGATATGTTCAATTTCGAAAGAATACTGGGCAATAATATTATACCATTTTAAGCGTCTTCCTTCTAAACAATTCTTTTTGTTTATCAAAAAATCTTTTACCACTTGATTATCGGTGTGAACAATAAAATCTTCTGGAGCAAGATAAATATGGAACCTTTTAATTGCTAATTTTATTGCCTGAAGTTCTTTTTCATAAATAATATAATTCTGTTCATTTGGTTTAAATTTACCAGAATTATATTCACAAATCAATTCTTCTTTTTGAAGTTTTTTGAGATCGGAGTTTTTCGGGCTCTGATCTGGTGATTTGTAAAAACATGTTCATTCCATTTGTCTAATGGAATTGCTTTTAGAATGCATCCCCAACAAAAATCTGAGGCTTTAGTTTCAAGAATAAGTTTATCACCATTTTGGGGAAAATAAACTTCAGGTATATGGATGAGATTACGTTTGATTTGTTGAACAACTTTTTTGTCGTTATTAGTCCATTCAAAAACTGTATCTTTTTGTAATTTCTTTGTTAAAGGAAATTCTTTTTGAGACAAGTCTTTAATAAAGTTACGGCCATAATTCAAGATTCCTAAAAAACTTTGAAGCTGTTTTTTATCTTGAATATCATCAGGAAAATCACAAATTTTTATAATGATGTGATCCTATAGTTTTATCCCTTTTTGGGTTAAAACTAGTCCTAGGAAGTCAATAGATTCATGTTCAACTTCTACTTTAGCGGGTGATAAAATAATACCATGTTTAGTTAAATGTGTTGAAAGAAGTTGTAAATGTTTTTTATGTTCTTCTCTATTTTAAGAGAATACAAGAATATCATCGATACAGATGACAACAAAATCTTTAAGGTCATTAAAGATCTTATCCATCCATTGTTGATAGATTTGAGGTGCAGTATTGAGACCGAATAGCATTACAGTCCACTGATAATGACCTCATGGTGTGTTAAAAGCAGTTAATGGCTTAGATTTTTTTGCGTAATTTTATTTACCAAAAACCTGCTTTGCAGTCAAACTTGCTAAAGATTTTAGCTCCGCGAGTTTGATTAATTAAAACATCTTTTCGAGGAATAAAATATCCAACAAAAATTAAATCTTCATTAAGCCGCTTAGAGTTAATTACCATATGGGCTTTACCTCGTTTGATTTTCCTGTAGTTTCTTACCCTAAATGCGGGACTACTATGAGGACTTGTAGTTCTCTCAATGAATTTTTTTTCGAGAAAATCTTGAAGTTGATCATCGAATTCTTTAATATCTTTTTTGAGATAAATCATGGGTTTTACCCTTATGATGATACGAGTATTCTTTAATTGTAACTTGCAAAAACGAAGACTTCTTTTCCACAGATTTAAAGGATTGTCAGAGAAATTTTGTCTTAGAATACCATATAACTAATGATTTTCATTTAAGACAAGAATATCATTAGTATCTCTCTTGGGTGGGGAGAAATTACTATCACATATAGAAGCTAAATTTTCTTGTATAGGAATTTCAACAACTGTATTATCTTTTAGAGTTAAGGAAATTGTTTTTTCTTTTAACTGTAAAGGAAGATAGTTGTAAATAAAATTACATCCTAGAATAAAATCACCATGCATAAATGGAAAGCAAAGTAACTTTGGAATGATGAATTTTTTTATCGTTTAACCAAATTGCAATATCTTTGGCTATAAATTGAATAACAGTATGGGGTGCTTCCGTATCAATTCTTTGAATGCCAATAGAGTGTTTCATTTGGTGCCATTTATCCGCTAGAATGGCTTTATAACGATAGCAACTAGTGGTTGTGCCTGTATCAATGAGAACGCAAAGACTATAGGGTTTATAGCCTTTAAAATTAAGGATACCATTTATATAGGTATATTTCCTTTTCTTTCCTTGTGAGGGTGCGATAAGGATTTCATCTTTTCCATGTTGAAAATGAAAAAACTTTGCGGATCTGATGTTATGAGTAGATCTAGGAAGAATAGGAGCATCTTGAATAAGAGGGTATTTTAAAGGGCCTTTGCATTTTTCGGCTCTTGAAAAGCATCGTCGAAAGAGTTCGGCTGAAGCTTAAGCAGTAGATCTTCGGGGAGGAAGTAGTGTTTCCCATTTAGTTGGGTCACAAGAAGGTTGTCGTGCTGAAGATAAGTGTTGAAGCTGTTGTGGTTTTTCTTTCTCTGTTTTAGTGATATAGAGATTTGAGCCAGAAGCTTGAATAGTGGTAACAGTGGGTTCCTCTATTCGGATTTTTTTTTCTGGAATAAGATTTGTAAATAGCTAATTGCATGGGATTTCAAGATCTGTCTATTTCAATAGTTTAGGTTCAACTATCGAGTCAAAAGGTCGAGGTTCAAAAAGAGTGACAAGTTTAGGGTCAATGTGTTGAGTGGAGGTTTCAGGTTCTTTGGTTAATTCATAAAGAACTTTCCAATGAATTCCGAGACTCTGAGAATAGTTATCCATTTTAAGGTTTTTCAATTTGATTTTGACATGAAAAACCTTTTCAATATTTGGATTGTCAATTACAACAAAATAATTTGGTGTGAGTTTGAACCAAATAACATTGTTGACGAGGTTGAATTGAATGCCACTGATTAAGTGTCAATTGGATTATGTAACCTATTATCTAAGACCAACACAAGGAAAGAAAAGGAAATATACCTTTGTAATTGGTATCAGAGCTTGTCTATGAGCTTGGAAGACCACTATTGTATTGTAAGTACTCTATGTTTCTGTAATATATAAGTTTTCCATATTTCTGTGATATTGTTCCTTAATTACTGTTATAAATATCATATGCTTGATTACTGTTTAAAGCCCATATTTCCTGTTAATGCTTTATTTGTCTGTACGACTGTTTTAAAAGTTGTTCACGGAATCTTTGGTTTTAGGCACCTTAACAGAAATCAAGAGGTCTTAAGAACCAATAACTGTTTCTCATGGAACAATCCACTTCTGTACCCTATATTTGTAATATAGTAGGAAAAAATCCTGATAATTATGCACACATACCAAACTTCGATGTGAAAGAAACCACCAATCTACACGCGATAGGTGTTGGCATAAATTTTATTATTGATATGGTCTATGATTGGAAAACCCAATTTCAACAGACACTCCTCTCTTCTTCAACAAAACTCGAGAATTCGATTGATGATCTCCAACAAGGATTAATCACTTTAAATGATAAAATGGATTTGCACGAACAGCTCTTTCCGATGTCAAAAGATAAACAGATGTCCAGAGATGATCAGGATTTGAAAGAACAGATTCACCAGATGACTGTAGATTTAGAAAAACTAAAGAAAGCTAAGTTATCTGATCTCTATCCTCCAGATAACCTACCTGATCTGACCAAACCACTTAATCCAGGCATTACGCCTAAACCTGTCTTATCTACCACAACCAAAATAAAGGTTAAACCCCTTTTTATGGTAATAAAGATATCAAAGTTCTTCATGATCAGCCATCATCATATCGTTGACTTCATTGAGTGCCTACGTAAAACCTACGTCAACCCTCAATTATCTCTTGATGAAAGTAATCACATTATCAACCAGATGCGAGAGACTTTCCTATAAAATGAAGATCTCCTTACCCACTTCGGCTATCAGCTTACCATTTCTGATAGCAAAGAAGACTCCGATGAATCAGACGAACAATTCAATGTTCTCACTGATCAATCTGATGAAGAAACAAAATTCCACAATTATGTTAGCGTTGAATCCGTCGATGAAGATATCGAAGCTGAACCATAGCAAGAACCCGAACCTTCAACCAGACGAAAACGTCCGTCTGATACTATTCTCGATGAATCATGGTATGGAAATTATCCTCCCTACACCACTGAAGAAATGTTTCCTGCCGAAGAAACCACACCCTCTGGTAGCGGAATTCCAGCGAGTACTCCAACTCCTGCAGACCCATCAAAAGCTAAAGGAAAATAACCTAAAAGCAAACCTTCTGCGTCATATGATTATAATTATATGACATTTCCCACCTTCGCTAGGAAGGATGACCTTAATAAGTATCCAATTTCACAAAATGGTACTTATTTTGATCTTACCCATGTTCCATACAAAGATCATCTTAAAGCAATTGATGAGCGGGCACAATCACTTGCCATTCTAGTTAATAACCAAAAAGGCACTTGGAAAAGAGATCGCTTTTTAGATTATATTACAGCAACCCTACAAGGTGATGCTCTTGACTGGCTTCGACACTAGGATCAGACACCAGCTGGCCAGGCGGAAAAGACGCTATTCTTAATAATTTTGACAATCTCGATGGTGTTCTATGTGGATTCGTTAAAATTCTAAAAGAAGAACTCGTTGGCCACACTAGACAAACACTCCTTTTAGATGATGCCAATTTTGCCCTTTCTAAAATCAGCTTTGTATTATTTGTCTCTTTCCGGACTATGTCAAAATATTTACTAAATATTTTCGACGACTTCCTGTTACCAGCATGCAACATTGGTTACCCCAATTTTTTATTAAACTTCCTAGTCCTTGGGATGAATTAGCTATCAAAGGCTACCCTGACTTTCTTACTCTTATTAACCACACCGATACCCTCGGATTTCGTACGAACTTCATTTATCTCCTAATAAACGGAAAATGTTTAGAAGCGAAAGCCAAAAAATAGGTGAAAAACCAGATCAGCAACACAACTGAAGGTCGACGTTTTTGTGTACAAGATTCTACAAGAAACCTGGAAGATTGGTTGTGCACTGTAACGACCCGAAAATTTCTCTTTCTTTTCTTTTTCCTGAAATTTTACGAATAAATTTTTTTCATTTAATTTCTCTTTCTGAGATCAGTTTCTCGTGGCTTAGTGTCGTCTCGAGTGCTCAGAAATGACTTCTGAGACTCTTTTGTGTGGATTGACAACTTCCTTTGAGGACTGAGTCATTTTCGCATTTTCACTTTTCGGGCACTATGCGTTATTTTGTCTTTTTCCCTATTTTGTCTTTTCCCCGTTTGTCACTTTGTGAGCAAAACCTCACTCCTTATGTTTGGAGTTGGTTTTTGACTTCACATATCTTCGTCTTAAGTGGTTTCCATGAAATACGTATCTTTACTTTTGCAGAAAAGTACTTCGGTTGCTCCTGGTGCCCATAGGGGCATCGATGCATAATTCTTTGGAATTATTCTCCTTTCTTGGGGTGTTTTTCATAAATATCTTTTGAAGATATTTTATTTTAGGGGTATCTAAGAAAATATCTTTTGGAAG
>JAOTQH010260648.1:0-11268 GCA_025631255.1 Cornus kousa | reverse complement strand
CTCAAACCAAGCTTTAGAGGACTGTTTTAGACCATATAAAGATTTTTTTAGTCTACAAACTTTATTAGGTCCCAATATTTCCTCAAACCCAGGTGGTAGATTCATAAAGACCTCCTCCTCAAGATCTACATTTAAAAAGGCATTTTTTTACATCTAACTGGTGTAATGGCTAGCTGAAATTTATAGCCAAAGATAACAAGATTCTAATTAAGCTTATCTTGGCTACAGGAGCAAAATTTTCCTGATGATCAATTTTATAGGTTTGGGTGAACCCTTTTGCTTCTAGTCTTGCCTTGTACCTCTCTATGCTACTATCAGCTTTACATTTCACAGTAAAGACCCACTTGCAGCCTACTGTTCTTTTCTCTTTAGGTAAATTAACTATCTCCCAAGTACCACTTCTTTTAAGAGTATTCATCTCTTCTATCACTGCTAACTTCAAATTAGGATCATCAAGAGCTTCTTAAATGTTTCTCGGGATAAACAAATGCGAGATTTTTTAGGTAAAAGCCCTATGAGTATGAAAGAGTTTTTCATAAGAAAGATATTTGGCAATGGAAAATTTTGGATTTGGATATTTGATTCGAATACCTTTCCTAACAGCTATAGGAATATCAAGGTCTGATGGTTCTTCGTTAAGAGAAGCAATATGAACTAAAGATGAGTTAGGAACAGAACTACCTATGATATCTGGAGGTCTAGTTCCCGGAGGTCGAGAGTGATCATTTCCAAGAGGAATAGGTTGACTTTGACTCTTTTGATGAGGTCATTTCTAAGTATAAACTAGAGGTTCAGTATTGGGAACATTTGTGCCCAGTTGTAGTGATTCTTCCCCTGTTTTAGATACAGTAATGTTTGGCACTATATGACTAGGATTCCCTTCATTGTTTTCATTGGTTTTATCACATTGTTCCTGACTTTGAATTTCGGGAATAACAGTAGGATGAGGGTAAGTAGTCAAAATCACATTTGGTAAAGGAGTAAGAGATAAATCCCAAAAATTTTCTTCCATCACCTCATTCTCCCCCTGAAGAGAATTTTTGGGAAAGTAGGATTTATTTTCAAAGAAAGAAACATTCATACTTACATAAAATTTTCTTGTTTGGGGATTATAGCACTTATATCCCTTTTGATTAGAAGCATACCTTATGAAAATATATTTTTCAGCTCGAGAATCAAGTTTGGACTGAGTATTATTGGGTATATGAACAAAAGCTATGCAGCCAAAAACCTTTAGAGGTAAATCTGAGTATATCCTTGATAATGGAAAAGTTCTTTTGAAACATTCTAGTGGCGTGCTATATTTTAAAACACGTGAAGGCATTCTATTAATCAAATACGAAGCTGTTAAAACAGCTTCCCCCAAATATATTTTGGAACATTCATTGAAAACATTATAGCACGATGTAAACATTATAGCACGAGCCACTTCAAGTAAATGTTTATTTTTTCTTTCAGCAATTTCATTTTGTTGAGGGGTATCCACACATGTAGACCGATGATGAATACCCTTTTCCTTCAAAAAACTCCCCAAAATTTTATTAAAATACTCGGTTCCATTATTGGTGTGAAAAATGCTAATTTTTGCTTGAAACTGAGTTTCAACTATTGTGTAAAAATCCTTAATTTTTTTTTCAACCTTAGACTTTTCATTCGTCAAATAAACCCAACATAAACGGGTACGATCATCTATAAAAGTAACAAACCATTTTTTCCTAGAGATAGTAGTGATTCCTGAAGGTCCTCAAACATCACTATTTATTAAATAAAATGGTTTTGAAGAAGTATAAGGCTTTTGCAAATAAGTAGTATGATGGCTCTTAGATAAGCAACAACTTTCACAATAGAACAATGAACAATCCAAACCTTTAAATAAAGTAGGAAACAAATGTTTAAGATATAGAAAGCTAGGATGCCCTAGTCTTAAATGCCAAGACATTATTTGTTCATAAACAGAGTTAGAACTAACACTACTAAGGCCCTGAGCCTTTTTATTACTGGAGAAGTCCTTATCAAAGTAGTAAAGTCCATCTATTATCTTAGTACTGCCAATCTTCTTCCCCAAGTTCCGGTCCTAAAATTCACAGTAAGAATCACAGAAAATTACACGACAATTAGATTCTTTGGTTAGTTTACTCACAGACAAAAGGTTACAGGCTAGTTTAGGGACATGGAGAACATTTTTAAGATTTATATTCTCGGATAATTTTATCAAACCTTTTCCTGCAATAGGTGAGAAACTACCATCTGCAATTCTAATTTTTTCAAGGCCAGAACATGGTGAGTAAGTGCTAAAAAGATTGGAAAGGCTGGTCATATGATCAGAGGCTCCAAAATCGATAGTCCATGGAGCAGAATTTAGACAACAAGAAAAGGCATTAAGTGCACTACCTGTTTGTGCAAGAGAAACACTAGGAATTTCAGATGAGGAATTAAATTTCAGCAACTTTAGAAGGTGATCTATCTGCTCCTTGCTTAAGGGACTTGTCTCGGCTTCATTGACAGTAGGAACCGTATGCCTATTTTTGTCACCAGGCCTGCTATTCTTCCAATTCGCTTGTTTTTCGTGGATTTTCCAGCAGTTCTCCCGAGTATGGCGCGGTTTGTTGCAAAAGTCGCACCAGACCCGTGGCTTCTCTTTAGGTTTTCATTGAAAATTGACTGCTTTATTAGCAGCAGTCTCGGCAACAACAAGGGCAGAACTCTCAACAGGCCCGCTGGTAGTCTTCTTCCCCAACATTACATGTCTGTGGCTCTTTTCTCTTCGAACCTCAGCAAACACCTCACCAATTGGAGGAAGTGGAGTCCTGCTAATGATCCCTCCTTGTATTTCATCAAATTCGACATTGAGCCCAGCAAGGAATTTGTAAGTGCGATGAGCCTCCATGGTCTGTTTGTAGTGATTGGCATCTTCAGTGGATTTCCATTCATAATCATTGAACAGATCCATGTCCTGCTAAAAGCGCTTTAATGAATTGAAATACTTGGTGACCGAGTCTTCTCCTTGCCGAATCTCACTATGTTTCAGAGTCAATTCGCAAACCTGAGATTGATTTCCTAAATTAGAGTACATTTGATTCACATTGTCCTAGAGCTCTTTAGCTGTGGAGTAACACATATAGTTGGAGCTAATATCTTCATCCATGGAATTCACGAGCCAAGTCATCGCCATTGAATTTTCTGCATCCCAGGTCACGTACGTTGGGTCCTCCAATGCTGGTGCCTTGTTGTCTCCTGTTAAGTACCCGATCTTTCCCTGACCTTTGATGTACATCTGAACGGACTGGGATCACTGTAAATAATTATCACCATTAAGGCGAATAGTGGTGATCTGAACCGAGGGGGCTTAGGTTGCAGGATTGGTTCGCTGGGTTGTGACAGGCGGGGTTGACATGGAGGAAACGTCAGACATGTCTGATCAGCGAAGAAATTGTGCAGAAAAGAAACTAAGGTTTTTTTGAATTTCTTAGGGTGGCTTTGATACCATCTGAACTTGAAAGGGAAACAATATGGAATGAATTTTTTCTGTATTAGCTCTCCTTTCTCACAAGTTTACACGGGTTCTCCTTATAGGTGAGAATATAAACACAAAGTCGGGAAATTGATTACAATAGCTAGCTGGCCTAACTAATTTCCTAATTTACAGCATTGACCAATATTCTATTTATAACAAATATTTATAGCTAATAAAACTCCTAATATTTGGTAGTATTACTACCGAATCTTTCTTTTTCAATAATTATATTGTAAGGTTTTGGATGATTAGGGTTTGGAGAGAAAAGATAAAAGAAAAAGAGAAGTAGACAGTAGAAAAGAGAATGAGAATGTAAGAAAGGGTTGTAGAGTAGATTCTGACATCTCTACACCCATGTATTTATATTAGTCAAAAATATAATTACAATAAGTTTAGTCAAATACTACTGATTACGCCCACTAATTATTCTGGTCCAATCCCACTGACTACGCCCACTAATTACTCTCCCTTAGATTGGTGCAGAGATATTTCTTATACCCAACTTGCCTACAATAGAATGAAAGGAATTACAATTCAAACCCTTAGTGAATATATCGGCTAGTTGTTCTTCTGACTTCACGAAGGGCATGCAAATCACTCCACCGTTCAACTTCTCCTTGATGAAATGTCTTTCATTCTTAGTTTGCTTTGTTTTATCATGTTGAATTGGGTTATGTACAATGTTATAATGTTATTGGCTACTTTATTGTCACAATTCTCATGGACCATTATCCATAATACCTAAATCGCTTTTCAAGGTTTGAATCCATATACTCCATAAGCCATAGCCTTGTATTATGGAGAGTGTACTGGGCCTAGCCACCACAGATTGTTTCTTGCCTCTCCAAGTAATCAGATTTTCACTAACAAAGGTGCAACAACTTGTGGTGGATTGTCTATTGTCAATTGAGCTTGCCCAATCTGCATCTTTGAAAGCTTCCAATTTCAAATGTCCATTACTAGAGAATAAGATCCCTTTTCCAGGCGTAAACTTCAAATATATCAGAATGCAATGCACAATGTCTAAATGAGTGGTGTGAGGGTCATCCATAAATTTGCTAGTAACACCCACTATATATGCTATGTTTTGGATGAATGTGAGATAAATGTGTAAGTTACCCAACCATTCTTTGCTATCTTGTCTTGTCCACTTGTTCGCCCTCATCATTCTGAAGACAATGATTCATCTCAATAGGAGAGTCTGCTGGTTTAGAACTTAATATGCATGTCTCTTCTAGAATATCGAGAATATATTTACTTTGAGATATAAAGATGCCTTTATCGGATCTTGCAATTTTTATCCCAAGAAAATATCGTAAATTCCCCAAAATTTTCTATCTCAAATTCCTGGGCTAAGTGAGCTTTTAACATAGACACCTCCTCAAGATCATTTCCTGTTATCACAATGTCGTCATCCACATATAAAATAAGAAAAGTGATCTTGCCCTTATTGCGCTTAATGAACATGGTATGAGAAGCATGACTTTGCTTGTACCTAAACTTGGTTATGCCCCTATAAAATCGGTCAAACCAGGCTCTCGGGGATTGCTTCAAGCCATAAAGTGCATTCTTTAATTTGCGTACCTTTTCTTCAGTAGTCGCAGAAGAGAAGCCTATTGGAACCTCCATATGGACTTCTTCCTTGAGATCTCCATGAAGGATTGTATTCTTTACATCTAATTGCTGAAGACTCCACCCTAAATTGGCTGCACATGACAAAAGCCCTCGGATGGACTTCATCTTCACTAATGGTGCAAATCACTCTTGATAATAGATGCCATATGTTTAGGTGAAACCCTTAGCAACTAGACACGCCTTGTGTCTCTCTGTAGTTCAATTGCTTTCTGCTTTCTGAAATTGGAGTTGGAGATTGCAACTGGTGTTGTGTAGGCACATGAGTGGGGATCTGCTCCATCTGACATCAAGGCTGGTGAGCATCCTCTGCTGCTCTGCAAATCCTCCTTATCAAATCTTCTATAATCAACTTGTCCTTTACCTTGCTTCCCCTGATTAGGAATGTAAGCTTCGGAATGAAAATACCTCTCTTCCTCCTCCACCTTCTCCCCTTGAAGAGATGGTTTTGAAGGAAGAAAATAGGGTTCAGACTAGTGAAAAGTGACATCCAAGCTAACACAAGTTTTTTTTAGGAGGATGGTAGCACTTGTATCCCTTTTATGCTGCTGAGTATCTAATAAACACATATTTTACCCCCTTGGGATCAAGTTTCCCTCTAGACCGTTGGTGTCATGAACAAAACATACATATCCAAAAACTCGTGGAGGAATTTAATTATTGAAGATTTAATAGAAGAATTAGTGGAGGAAAATATTTCAGTAATTGATGTTATTTCCTATTATTGAAGATTTGGTGTTACTAGAGGAATCAATGGAGAAAAATCCTCCTTGTTTCCTATTTTCTAGTTCTTTCCTTTCTTATAATTCCTTCTCCTATATAAAGGAGCCTCCACCATTGTATTGTATACAAATTGAGAGAGTATTATAAAAGTGATGTAACCCTTTGGGCCCTTTATGCCGTGGATGTAGGCCCTAGTGGCTGAACCACGTAATATCTGTGTTTTATTTGTTTAATTTCTCTTTGTTTCTGTTTTATGGTTTTCAACATGGTATCAGAGCCTAATTTCTCTTCCTAGGTTCGGACCCCTAGTTTGGGGTATTCCCTTATCATCTGATGTTGTTAAGGGTTTTTGGGTACTATTTGTGACTTGTTTGGGCTGCCGGTTTGTTCGGCAGTAATATTCTTCTCCCTTGCCGCGTATCCGGTAGTCTTTATTGACTTGTTTGGGCGGTAGCATTGTCTTCGCCTTTGCCGTGTTTCCGGCAGTTTTTATCAACTTGTTTGGGCTGCTGGTATGTTCGGTAGTATTGTAATCGCCTTTGCTGTGTCTCCGACAGTTTTTTGTTGACTTGTTTGGGTTGTCGGTGTGTTCAGTAACATTGTTCTTTGTCTTCTCTCTTGATCATTAACACTTGTTGTTACTCGTCATCTTAATGGCAAGTTAGGCATTCATACTCCCACTTGAGGGGGAGTATTGAAGATTTAATGGAGGAATCAGTAGTAGCATCCACCATTTGATCAATCTTAGGCAGCAGAAAGCTATCATTTGGATAGGCTTTGTTTAAATTGGTGAAATCAATGCATACTCGCCATTTCCCATTCTTCTTCTGCACAACAACAACGTTTGACAACCAATCGGGATAGTGTACTTCTCTTATGAATCCCGCATCAAGCAACCTATCAACCTCCTTAGCTATGATCTGGTTACGTTCTGGAGCAAACTTTCGCTGCTTCTGCTTTACAGGTCTGACATTGGGATTGACGTTCAGGGAATGACAGGATACCGAAGGGCTAATTCCAGGCATGTCCAAGTGACTCCATGCAAATACATCGGCATTGCGAGATAAGAAATCAATTAATTCCTGTTTCTCCCCCTCGGTAAGTCTTATTCCCACTCTGGTAGTTCGCTCTGGCCTAGACTGATCGATCTGCACATCAACAAGGGGTTCTTCGGTCAAGTCCACAGGCTCCTCCTCCCCATTCTGCTTAGGTGGAGGTTTCTGTAATTGCTATCTCGGGCTCGCCGAACGGATGGGTGCTTTCCCTTTTCCAGCACATTTCAGTGTGATAGAGTAACACTCCTTAGCTGCAACTTGATCCCCATGAATGTCGATCACCTTATTTCCATCAGGCCCGAGGCATCTCATGACTTGGTGTAGAGTGGATGGAACACCTTGAACTCTGTGGATTCACCCTCTGCCCATCAGAAGGTTGTAAGAGGGATGGATCTCGACAACCACGAAGCTCTCCATCAGCACTCTTTTTGCAGCATGCACTGCTACTTCCACCATATCGATGGGTTCCACTCGTTTTCCATCGAATCCGAGCAAAGGATTTCCGATGTGCTTGAGCCTCTCGGGCTTTATCTCGAGCCGATCGAACGTGTCCCTCGGCATAACGTTCGCACTACTTCCAGGATCGATCAAAACTCTTCGTACCAGACATTCTGCCACCGTCAGACTAACGACCAATGGATCTTCGTGAGGAATTTGAATGTGTAATAGGGCGGTTCTGTCAAACTTTATTTGCGCTGAAGCGTTCTGCTGATGCAGAGTGCTTACACTGCCTATCCTCCTCTTCATTTGCGCCTGGCGGAGACGCGATCAAAGCAGTTCATCAAACTCCTCAGTGGGCTCTGGCCGACTATGAATTGCGTTGATTATTCGAATTGGCTGCGAGTTGTGGGAGCTCGGCTTTTGGTTCCTCTTTACTTGCTCCATCGGACGGTTCTGTTCCACTGACGGGCCTTGAATGTAACTTGCGAACTCTTCTCTAGCTATCAGCATCTTAACTTGCCTCCTTAAGTTCCTGCATTCATTAGTCTGATGTCCAAAGTCAAAATGGAAAGCACAATGCTTAGATTGGTCTCTCTGCTTGAGAGGCTGTCTGATTGGTAAAGGAGATCGGAACTTATCTTCGTTTTCTTGATACAGCCTTGCCAGAGTGACTTTCAGAGGAGTAACCAGCTCTTCCTCCCTGGGCCTCTTTTTGGCTTTCCAGGAGGTCTGACGTTGTGGTTGAGCCTGCTTTTGCTTGATTTTTGCTTTGGTTTTCTCTTCTGTTGATATGATGGATGTCTTCCGAGCGTTAGCTGTTTCTTTTTCTTCCAAGCACACAAAACCATCAGTTCTTTCATTGAGTTCATCCATAGTTTTTGATGTATTCACTACCAGGCTTGTATGGAATGGAGTGCCACGAGTTATGGCTAACTTAAATGCTTGAACCGCCGTTGAAGGATAACATTCAATCACCATGCTATTAGTATGGTTAAACCTAGTTAGAAAAGCTTGGAGACGCTCATCCTCATGTTGTTTCATTGTGAATACGCTTGAAATGTCCTTTACAGGACGTTTATTCCCATAATACTGACTTATGAACCGATCACACAAGCTTCGGAAGCTGTCAATCGAGCCTCTCGGCAGGTTCTTGAACTAGTTAAATGCCAGTCCAGCTAGGCTTATAGGGAAGCACTTGCACATTAAAGAATCATTCTCGGTGTTCAGAGCCATTTTCAACTGGATATGATACACATGATCGATCGGATCAGTTGTTTCGTCAAATAGAATAAAGACTAGCATAGAGAATTTCCTCGGACTTGGAGCATTCAGAATTTCATCAGTGAATGGCGAGTTAACTGTCCGAGCTGCTGAACGGAGTGCCTCATTCTCTCATTGACTCCCTGCAGCAGCTCTCTGATCTATGAATCTCCTTTCAGAGCTTCAGTAGTCAAACGTAGCTATGGAAGGCCGATAAGGCGGATCAGATAACCTTTCCTCCATATACTCCTTCCACCAGATCGGTGAGGATCCTTAGCGTCCAAACTCCACAGCTCCTTCTCGGTCGAACCGTTTTTGATACGGATCGAAAGTCATGGCCTTGTTTCGCTTGATCTGCTCACGCCGTGGATCCAGGTGAATCGAAATTTCACGCTCATCAGCACGACGAAGATTTGGCGGCAAATCATCTAGCCTGACCACCTCACGATGAAGATCTGTCAGATTGTGTTCTTCTTCCTCGCCGTGACATGCAACAATAGGGCGCACAACCTTTTCACCCACCGGAAGTGGTTGCAGAATTACCGGAGCTTCTTGACGCTGCATTCCAGCTCTCAGTTCTACATTCTCTCTCCTAAGAACTTCGATCATGTTCATCAACTCATCAAGCTTCGTTTGCTAGATATTCTCCTCCGAATTGGGGTTCTCACCTCCAATCATCATTCCGGAGCGAAGCAAAGGCATAAAACAGAGATTCTTAATCAGATTTAAGCTTCGCCGATGCGAATCCCGTCAGATCTGGACTCGAATTCACCGAATCGTGTTCACCGTTTGCTAGATATGAGCTTTCCTAGCTTCGAACTTGTCAGATCTAACTGCGATCGAGCAAATCTCAACTACGTAATTCCGATGCAAACACCTCAAAATCAATAAGAATCAAGAATCTCTTCAAAACAAACCGCAATCTCTCAAATCTGGGCTCAACTTCCAGAGATCAAGCTTCGTCTTCACGAATTTGCTTAAATCAACATGATGTCGATCAAGTACAAATCAATCTTCTTCATCGATTCCCACAGACGGCGCCAATTGTAAATGCAAGAAAATCTCTTTATGAGTTTTGACAGAGTTTTATTACATTACCACCAAAATTCCCCCCATTTCCCTACCACTCCTCTCTATTTATAGACAGTTAGAAGTGCTACTAAAATGTCATAACTGATTTTCTATATTGGGCTCCCAGCTTCAAGCCTTCTTCCTAATGGGCCTAACCCTGCTCGGTATATCTCAGAAGTTTAGCCCATTCTGCAGCGTCCTCATATGGGCTGAAACCAATTGCTTGGCCCAACGCTTCTCTCGCGGGTCATATCCGGCCCATGCCGTCTTTGGCTTCCTCAATATATATACACAAAGTCTAATAGTCCCCCCCCCTCCCCCCCTTCTCTCTCTGTATATATATTTAGCATGATACATAGTCATAGGTACATTTGCACAATTTTAACTGTTTTGATGTGAGTGCTAGGAGTACTGGACCTTATCATGAACCTAAATGATTTATATAAATATACCAATTTTTGTAAGTTAAAATTTATTCTTTATCATTTTGTATATTATAATTAAGTCAATCCATTTGTTGCCTTTTTTTATTAAATTTCTTAAGATTTATTGGGGTTGATAGAAATTTAAGCTCTTTCTTTTGTTTAAAAAATATATATTTGATTAATCCGCAAATTACATTATTTTTTAAAAAATTCTTTGAAAAGATATACATAAATTAATAATATTTTCATAATCAATACCCAACCAACAAAATTATTGATAACAAATAAAGAAAGAATTGCTAAAAGAAATCTCCATTTATGAAAAAAAAAAAAAACAAATAACTAAAAGAAATGAAAATACAATTCACTTAATTTCTACTAAAAAAACTATTTTTTTTTTCTTTCAAAAGGTTAAATAAATGTATGCACCCTCGTACACACTATGCATATGGCCTGTAACATTATTCCAACGCTCAACCATGCATTTAAATTTGTTGTTTGTTGGTATGTAGCGTCGGCATGCTATGGATACCAAGACGAAGGAACTATGATAGCAGCAGCGAGTGATGAGATATTGGACAACGGAGCTGCATGTGGAAGGATGTACACAGTTGTGTGCACAGGTGCAACCGGCAACAGCGTTACTGTGAAAATTGCGGATCGTTGCCAATCACCTGCATGCCAGGCCACCATTTTTTTTTTTTTTTGAATGGTAAATTCAATTGAAAAAAAAAAAAAAAAAAAAAAAGAGGGAAACATGGCCTTTGGCCCAAGCAATACAGAAAAGCCCATATAAGTGGGCCAAAGAAATACAAAAAACATCTGATGAACAGAAGAACAGATCATCAGATGCACGGGTGCAACCAACCAAGGTGTACCACACCCTTGCACCGGCAACAGCGTTACTGTGAAAATTGTGGATCGTTGCCAATCACCTGCATGCCCAGGCCACCATTAATCTCTCTCAAGAAGCCTTTTCCATCATTGCTGATCCTGCAGCTGGCAAAATTGACATCGATTACTAGTAATGCCTTCATATCAATTCATTTTTAAATTTGGGATTATTACATATAAATGGGCTTAGTGGCCCATATTTACCCATATGTGAAGTCAAAGTCCCATAATTTCTTTAAAATGGGTTTGACCA
>JAOTQH010260629.1:0-11269 GCA_025631255.1 Cornus kousa | reverse complement strand
ACCTTCAAACTAATTCCTAAAATAGGTAGTGATCATGGCTTGTGTTTTAAATGAATATGTTGTTGCCATTGGATCACCTGTTAGGGTGGTTTAAGTTTTGAGTTTCTGATCATATTCTTCGTGATATACATATGAAAATTCTTTTTAGGAATTTATGATCTATATTTGAATGCAAATTGAGACACATGATAATTTGGATGAAAATAGATTTGTAGTCTGTAATCTATACAATAAAAGATGGTTTGCAATGATTATGGATTTTATAGATTTGAATCTCTTAAGTTCATAAACTTTTTTGCACTTGTCCATCTCTAAAAAATTTGGTTGAAAATCTTTTGATATGCTGACTAGGGTTTATTATTCACAAAAGGTATAAAAGTTATTATTTAAAGAAATAGGAGCTTAAATAAAAAATTGAAGAAAAAAAAAATTAGCTTGAAAAGAAAGAAAAATTTGAAAGTTGCTGAATACTTTGCTAAGGAAAAGACTACCTGTTGAGATTCTCAGAATGTTTAAGCTAAGAAAAAGGTGTTTTCTAAAAAGAAAAAGAATTTTGTGCCAGCTAAGTTTTCTAAAGCTGAAAAATTTGCCTAAGAAAGAGGAAAAGAATGAAAGAGAATTTCAGAAAATGAAAGTGAAGACTGTGTGGATCAAAAAGATTGATTTGATTAATTATGTGCCTATTGAGTCCATGGAACTAGATTCTAAAAGGACTTCACCTTCAAACTAATTCCTAAAATAGGTAGTGATCATGGCTTGTGTTTTAAATGAATATGTTGTTGCCATTGGATCACTTGTTAGGGTGGTTTAAGTTTTGAGTTTCTGATCATATTCTTCGTGATATACATGTGAAAATTCTTTTGAGGAATTTATGATCTATATTTGAATGCAAATTGAGACACATGATAATTTGGATAAAAATAGATTCTTAGTTTGTAATCTATACAATGAAAGATAGTTTGCAATGATTAGGGAATTTTTAGATTTGAATCTCTAAAGTTCATTAACTTTTGTGCACTAGTCCATCTCTAAAAAATTTCCTTGGAAATCTTTTGATCTGTTGGCTAGGGTTTATTGTTCACAAAACCTATAAAAGTTATTGTTTAAAAAAATAGGAGCTTAAATAAAAAATTGAAAAAAAAAAATCAGCTTGAAAAGAAAGAAAAATTTGAAAGTTGCTGAATACTTTGCTAAGAAAAAGACTACCTGTTGAGAGTTAATCGAAAGCTCCCATTAGACTGTGAATTGAAGCTAAAAACATAGATAAGTTGAGTTAGGGAATTGCTAACTACTCTTTAGAGTGAAAGTCACCTTGTTTAGAAAAAATTGCTCAAAATAATTTTATCTTGATACTTTTTGATCAATAAGGTTCAGACAATGATTTGTTGAAATTCAACTAAAGATGGATTAAATTGGACATCACACACACACATGATGAACTTGATAGATTAATTTCTAAATTTTTCAGTAAAAATTTGCAAGTTTGATTTCATGTTGTGATTACTTTGTGAGATTTGAAATTATTTAAAAAGTTTGTGGAGTCAAATATTTGTTCTCTGAGATATTTTTAAAATTCTTTGAAATGGTTTTGAATCGTGTGTACTGGATGATTTTAATGATTGGTGATTTGTTGATTTCAATTTTTTTTTTTTTTTTAAAAAAAAAGAAAAAATTTTGAAAAATTCAAAAAGACTTTGATTTTTAGGTTTTTATATTTTTTTTGTTGTTAATTTTTTTAATCACCGATATGTTAGAATATTTTCTAGAAAATTAGAAAAATAATAATAATAATAATTTCACACTGTGTTTCTAGACTGGGGCTCATGAACCAATTCCACAGGCCTAAACCAGTTCAAGGCTGTCCATTGGCCAAGCCAATGTTGATTGCCCTACTTGAACCGGTTCAATAAGGCTAAACCGGTTTAAGGTTTGTGCACAATTGCACACTGCCCTTCTTGAACTGGTTAAAGGGGGCTGTACTAGCTCAAGGGCATGGATTTTGGGTTTTTAAATCTACTTTATGCCTCCTTGGTTGCATGTTCTCTCATTCACCATATGCTTCATTGTACTTTTTCTCTCCAAAACTCATACATACATATATATATATATATATATATACATCATCTATATCATATTTTTGTCATTCATTCATGGAGTATACTTGATCATTACATGATAAACATGAAGATTAAAGACAAAAATTGATGGTTATGTGAAAATTTGAAATTAAAAAATGGGTCTGATATAAAATTGTGGAGTTTGGGATTAAACTTAGAGGATTGGTCAATCTTTTGGGTTGATTGAAGAGATTAAAGCTTGTAACGTTATATTTGGGTTGTAATCAACATTGTTGGTTAATTTTGGGAAGATTGAAGATCAAAACAAGCTAATTCTATAACACTTTTCGGGTTGCACAACAAGTGTTTGATAGAATTCCCAAGAGAGTTTGCAAGCTTCAAAGTGAAGAATTTTGTGAAGAATATTGCTCCAAAATTGTCTAAGGAAGCTAAAGGCAAAGGTGTTGCACAACCTAGACCTCCCAAGAGACCTCGAACTAGCATAACCATTCAAGAACCTTAAGGTGGTTCACATGCTTCAAGAAACACTTCAATCAATTATCTGTCTATTTCAAGCACTAGCAGGACTGAATTTGAAGAGTCACACTTCTATAATGACAATGCATGGTAAGCTTCCCTCTTTGTCTACAAGGATGGTCCTATAAAATCAGAAAGGAATGTTAATCTCCAAAAACTTTAAGACACAACCGGACAAAAATTGGTGGATTACATTAAGTCCTATAAGTGGTTATTCTTCACAAAACTTGGAAAGAGTACTTACTACCCGGATATTGTTCCCTACTTCTATGCGAATACTCGAGATACCAAAGATTCATACTTTATTGTATCTCCTTTTGGAGTTGATTATATGGTGGATGAAAAGGATATTGAGGCTATCCTAGATCTTCAAGACAGTCGACAATTGACAGGACAAACTTTGCCTTTGATAATCACGGGTTTTTCCAAATTTTTCCTGGATTGTTTCAAAGATTTGTGTACAGACCTCTTCTCTGAATCAGGACAATATTCCACCAATATTTTTGACAGATGAAGTGGCGTTCTTTAATCTGTTCGTCACGGCTAATCTTGGCTATTTTGGAAAGAAAGATGAGATTAATCTTGAGTGAGCACAGGTTCTCTATTTTCTTGTTATTAATGAGAATATTCAGCTTGCACCATCTATTGTGCAGCTAATAATAGCTCATTACAAGAAGAACTCACGTAAGTATTCTTCTCATTTTCCTATAATAATCATGGAAATCTTCAAGTTGAAGAATATTCAAATTCCTCCAAGAGCATATCATCAGCCTATCATGATTGAGTTAGATCCTCGTGCTATAAATAAGTCCAAAACTACAAGAGAAAATGCAAGGCAGGCTCAAAGAGGTGTTAATGAGGGTTGTCACAAGCTCCAGAAATTACTCAACTATTTCCTCCAAAAGGAAATTTCACTAGAGTAGATGCAAACAACATGTATTCTTATCTACTTCAGCATCAGACTTTTATGTTTCACAGAATGATGGTTGAGATTCGAGATCTCAAACTACAGATAAATCAGATGAGAAGATAACATTATGAAAAGGGGGAGAACAAATGTGATGTTAAGGGGGAGATAATTTTATTTTATTTTATTTTATTTTTTATTTTTTATTTTTTTTTTTGGATATTTACTTAAGGGGGAGTTTTTATTTATTAACTTCACTGGTAGTTGTTGCTTGATATTATGTAGGAATTTAGGTCAACCTGTATATCCAAGAAGAGATAAGAATAGTGATAATATTCTGTGTTTTACCTTTAAACAAAGAATGTAATTTACTTTTCTGCTATGGGTAGATTGCAAAAATTATTTTTAGGGTTTTTTCATGAAATTGCAAAAGGGGAAGATTGTGAGATATTATTTTGTAATTGGTAATTATCGAAAACAAAACAAGTCCTTGTCGAATTGTAATTTGAAGTTACTATATCGGGATTGACAGTGACTGTAGAATCGAAAGGTTGTTCAACGTTACCATATTTGAGATCCTTTAAAATAAGGTGAGAACAACACATTATGAAGGATTTTAAACAGGGAAGGAAATATTCTACACTTTCCATATTTTTCAAAACTTGTCGTAGAATGTTTTTAGGCTAAATGACCCAAGGATTTCAAGTATGCCAAACTTGAACTGATCCAGCCCCTCTAAACTGGATCAAGATGCTCAAGATTGGCTTTAAAAACTTCTACTAATCTTGACCCGATTCAGCCCCTCTGAACCGGTTCAACTAGTCCTAACACTAATCCAATTTTCAGTTTTCTATTTCAGAATTATTTCCTAGTTGGCTTAGAATTGTACCAAGTCCTATGCATAATTTTATCATATTTCCAAAGGGACTAGGACATTCTGAACTCTACATAAAACTCATTATACACATAGGTTTGTTCACAACTATCAATTTATTATTCTTAAAAGCCTCAGAAAGATTTTATCTTAGAAAATCTTAGAGATTTTACTATTTGTCATTCTAGAACACACACATATTTATATAGTGATTTTAGTATTATGTTGTTCAAATCCTGATCGTGTTCATACAGTTGCATCTGTATCAATCAAACAAAAGTAGATCTACTTCTACTTCGAATTTAGATGATTGAAGAACATAAGTAAAATCGATCACACTTTGAAAGGGTTGGAGCATTCGAGGAGTGTTATCTGATCTACCTGTTACTCTTCTAAAAAGGTCAAGCACAAGCCTGAGGTCAAGTTGCTATTGGACGAGGAGTCACAAAGCTAGAGGATTGCCAATAATTGGTGTTTGGTAGAACGATAGGGTTTGAGCCAGAGTCAAAGTTCAGTGTACCTGTTACTTTTCTACAAAGGTCAAGCATAGTGGATCGGTTTACTTTTGATTGCACAATCCACGAGCTTTTTCCTACGCAAACAGTTGACGTATTTTATCAACTGGGGTTTCCTCGTTAAAATCCTAGTGTCATCTCTAACTTTTACTTTGCTTTATTTTATTTGCATGTGATTAATTGTTTAATTACTAAAATAAAGAAAGTCAAAAAAACACAAGATTTATTTTCAAAATAATCAAAACTTTCTAAAACATTCTACTGCATACAACTCACGCAAATAACCCCAAAAAAGAAAATTTCTCCTTAAGAAATAATGCAATTATACCCCCAAGAAATGAAAATGAACTAGCATACTTTTCTACACAATTAAGCTATGCATTGACAGTAAAATTAATAAAATAAAGTGAATGAATGAAATGCCGGAAATCTATTTTGGACACCAAACCCTACCTCGAGTCCCACAAAACCCTAGGGCAACAAGAAAGGAAATAAATAATTAAATAATTAAATAAATAATAATAAATAAATAAATATCCCAAAAGAGGAAAATATTACACGGTCATTGATGTCTCCTATGGTGCATGCATAAAATGTGTCAAACTTTTAAAGAATGTCAAGTGGCCATTGCATTTAAAATTTATAAAACCACTAAACACTTATATTATGTAGTATGAAGTGAGAAGGGATCATTCCAAGGGATTTGAAAGGGATACTTGAAATTAAACTTGGGTTAGTGAATCAATTGATTGATAGAGGTTTTGGTTTGGTTTGATTAAGCTATGATTAACTAAATTAAACAATGCAAGCAAAAACAAGCTAAATAGAGTAAAGTTGTGAGAATATGAGAAAGGTCTTAGAGCATAGGAATCACCGCTAAGGTCATCTCTAAACCACTGACATTCATCTAATTGGGGAAAAAACAATGTTCACTACAAGAAAATAGGTTTTTTACAACACATTTTTTACAACAGGCCCACAGATCCATTGTAGAAAGGGCCTTCTCCTCTCATTTCGTGGAACTTTCCACGAGGAGATCGCGGGTGCTGAGAGGGTGAAGTTCTTCAAAGAATTCATCCATGCCTCTCGCTGCACACTCAGAGTTTTTTACAATAGGCCCGCATGGCCCATTGTAAAAAGGTGTTCATCTACAACAGGCCCGCATAGCCCATTGTTGAACGGACTTTATACAACAAGCCCGCATGGCCCTTTTAGAATGGGTTAAGTGTCTTTTTGTGAAATTTTCATTTTTCTGGCAATTGTTTTCATTAGGCGGCGAAAAAATTCATTTCTGTTATATATATAAGTGTGTGGGCTCCACAATGGATTATGTCATCCATGAGGACACCCATTTCGTGTGGAACAAGGCCACTCTTGTGGCTTACATGAGAAGCTTAAATTGGAGCCTATAAATAGGCATTACATATGTACTGATTGGTCAGCATAAAATAAGACAGCTTCTATTTTCTCTCTTTTCGTTATCGGCCTTCCTGTATCTCTCTCAATCTATATTACTCTAAGCTCTCTCACTATTGTTCTCTCTCTCTCTATATATATATATATTAATACACACACATATATATATATTCATATCACTTTTTATTTTGTTTTATGAAAAAAAGTGGTTGTCATTTCTTTCAAGTATGCCACTTTTGTTGAAACACAGTTCACACTAATCATAGCCGTGTTGAAAAATATAAAAATTATTATTATTATTCTAGCCGTGTTGAATCCTGCCCACGTTCAAACAAATGGAGCATGATTGTCCATTTTAAACTCTCTTATTTTCTTCACTCGTTGCTTCAATTATTGGACCCGAACTATAGTTTTCTTGTTCTTGAACTTGAGATTCGCTCATTAGTTAAGCATTGAGTTCTTTAAGCGGGTGTGTCCGTGTTTAAGCCACTTCTCTAATTTGTCCAAAACAATACTTGAGACTCTCAGTTATTTGTACTTTCTTAGAACCAACCATCTATATTTTGTTAGGATTCTAATGCCTTAACAAAGTCAAGGTCATTCCCCGACTTGTCCCACTAGTTACTCCATTTTTACAATTGCTTCAATTATTGGATTGAATTATGGTGTTCACACTTTTATTTTCATTTCTCATTCTGATTTTCATTTCTATATCCATCAAACAAAGCCTTCTCCAAAGGAGTGTTTTAACAAATTACTTCTACCTTAAAGAGTCGATTGTCTTTGTCTCATATAAAAAATAAAAATAATAATAATAAAATATTCATTCTTTTTTTTTTTTTTTTAAATTATAAGTCATGTCTTCTACAATATTTGTTTTTTAAAACTATTAGTCCTCTTTAGCATGAAGTAATGTGTTAGAATCACAATTTGATTGCAGTTTATGGCGGAGGATCCAAACACTTTATATATAAGAGCATCCACAAGTGGGGTACTCCAAATGTTGTCTTATTTTTTTAATTTGGAGATCCATATCAGCAATTATTCTGATGTGACAATGTATTTTATTTGGAGATCCTTGTGCACCTTATTATCTCGTTCCTTATTTTATTATTTTATTATTATTTTTAAAATTTATTAAAATAGGCTGAAAAGTCTTCATTTCAAATAGGAAATAAGAGATGAATGACATAGAGGCCCACCAAGGTTATCAAAATTGACCAAGGTTACACAAATTTAGGGTTTATCGAGTACTTTCCGTGTTTTAGCTTCACAAGGCCTAACAAAAGAAAGTATTCTGTTCACACAACAAAGTCAAGGTCATTCCCTGGCGTGGTAGCAGTAGCCAAGCCTTAATTTAATTTATTTTTTCATTTCCAAGAAACTCACTTATGTATTTGTTCCCCTTGTTTTTAAGGAGATTAGAACTAAATAAAAAAAATAAAAATAAAAAATTAAACACTTCAGAGATAGAAGAGGAGCCACTGAATTACAACATTTGATTAATTAAAAAAGAGTAGTGATATTCATGCCGAAGAATTAAATATAATTCCTTGACCGAATATACTTGATTGGTCATTTATGCAAGATATAAGGAAGCCAATCTCACTTCTTTATATTTTTACATTGACCAATTAAAAACATCCGTTCAAGGAATTTTGTATAACTTTCCACTAAAGAAAGATAATCAACGGTGAATTAAACATATCAACCTATTTATAAAAGAGATGCAGAAACATTTAGTCTTAATGATCCAGATGACCATTTAGAAGAGAAATTTTATTTTACAAGAGTCTATGTTGGACTTTATCTATTAGGTCGCTACAAAAATTGATAAATTTGTGTAGCATTACTCTGCCGCTTAATGAGTGATTTACTAAGGTTGAATGATTTATCATAATAAAATGTCCCAATGGTCACTCCATTCAGTACAATGCCTCTAGTACTCTTTCTTTTTCCTTCCTCTTCTTCTTCTTCTTCTTCTTCTTCTTATTTTATTTTTTATTTTTATTTTATTTTTTTATTTTTTTTATTTTTGTCAAACTAGAGGACCAGTTGCTTCAATTATTTAACTAGAATATGGAGCACACCTCGAAAACCTCTACTTTTTGAGAACCACTTTTGACTTTTTTTATCATTCCTTTGGCAGGAAAGGATTGATTCTCTTGATCAGCCCAATACATCAGATCTAGTTTCATTTTTCATATCCATCAAACAACGTTATTGACAACTTACTGGTTCGTAGAACTCTTTACCGGATCAAAGGAGCAAAGCAATGGCAGAAAGTGCAGTAAGCTGTGTCATTGACAACTTGGTGCCACTCTTAGTCCAAGAAACAAAATTGTTGAAGGGTGTCCATAAAGAAGTTGCCAGTATCAAAGGTGAATTGGAGAGCATACAGTGCTTCCTAAAGGATGCAGACGCCAAGGCAGAAATCCACGACGGCGTTAAAATTTGGGTGAAACAAGTAAGGGAAGTAGCTTATCGAATAGAAGATGTGGTTGATGAATACATACTTCACTTTGTAGAACAATCTCACCGCCATGGTTTCATCATCTTCTTCCGCAAAGTGGCTCACTCCATCGTCAAACTAAAGCCACGGCATGAGCTAGCCTCTGAGATTCAGGATATCAGAAAAACTATCAATGAGATCAAGGAAAGGGCTGACAGATATGGATTCAGTTCCTTAGAGCAAGAATCAAGCAGTGGCACAAAAGAGAGCACGTGGCATGACCCTCGAGTGGCTTCCCTTTTTATTGCTGAAGATGAAGTTGTAGGCATTGAATCTCTCCGAGATGAATTGATAAGTAAGCTATTGGAAGAACAACCAATCCGTGGAGTCATTTCTCTCGTTGGCATGGGTGGATCCGGAAAGACCACTCTTGCAAAGAAAGTTTACGACAACCCAAGAGTGATGGGACACTTTGATTGTCATGCTTGGATCCCTGTCTCTCAGTCATACAAGATGGAGGAGCTCCTCAAAACAATGATCATGCAGTTCTACGGATCAAGAAACGAGCTTGTTCCTGAAGGAATCGACTCAATGAAAGAAGTTTCGCTCATTGAAAAGTTAAAGGAATATCTACAAGAGAAGAGGTATGTGGTTGTTCTTGATGATGTATGGAAAATAGATTTCTGGAGTTACATAAAACATGCTTTACCCAAGAATAACCAAGGCAGTCGAGTGATCGTCACAACTCGAAATGATGATGTTGCATTTTCATGTAAAGAATCTTCATTTGATTACATGCACCAACTCAAGCCTCTATCCGGAGACGAGGCATGGGAACTCTTTTGCAAGAAGACGTTTCAATCAGATTTTGGGGGTCATTGTCCACCAGAGTTGAAGGAATTTTCTCTTAAAATTGTTGGCAAGTGTGACGGATTGCCACTTGCAATTGTGGCAATAAGTGGTTGTTATCAACAAAAAACAAGATTGTATCCGAATGGGAAAATTTTTACAGTAGCCTCGGTTTTGAGTTACAAAGGAGTCCCCATCTTACAAGTATCAGAAAAATCATACTGCTCAGTTACCATGATCTTCCTTGCTACCTCAAATCTTGTTTCTTGTACCTGAGCATAATACCGGAAGACTTTTCTATTCGTCGTGGAAGATTGATTCGGTTGTGGATCGCTGAAGGGTTTGTGAAGCCAGAAAGAGGAAAAAGTTTGGAAGAGGTTGCAGAAGAATACTTGACCGAGCTAATTCGGAGGAGTTTGGTTCAAGTGACAGAGCTAAAATTTGGTGAATCGAGAACTCGTACTTGTCGGGTGCATGACTTGATCCGTGAAATCATCGTTTCAAAAAGTGAGGAGTTGAGTTTTTGTCAAATTATGGAAGAAGACTCAAGTTTTGATGGACAATCTCGGCGACTATCGTTCCATAACAGTGTTTATAATGTTTTAGAAACCATTGGTATGCTCCGAATTCGTTCATGTCTTATTTTTAAAGTGCATGACCAGTTGCCAAAGCCATTTTTAGGTACGTTGTTTTCAAAATTCAAGCTATTGAAGGTCTTGGATCTTGAAGGTGCTCCTCTCGATGATCTTCCTAAAGAGGTGGGAAAGCTATTCCAGTTGAGGTACCTAAGTATAAGGGATACAAAAGTGAAGGTCCTTCCAAAGTCTATAGGCAAGCTATACAACCTGCAGACTTTAGATCTGAAGTTCTCTCTCGTGGATGAGCTACCCATTGAAATTAATAAGTTACATAAGCTACGACACCTTTTGGCCTTCAAGAATAACTTTTACGTTAATAAAGTTATAGATGTTACAAGAGGAGTGAAAGTACATGAAGGAATTGGCCATTTGAAGAAACTGCAGAAACTGCGTTATCTGGAGGCAAGTCATGAAGGGTTCGACCTAATAAGAGAGCTGGAAAATTTGAGGGAGTTGAGAAAGTTGGCTATCACAAAGTTGAGAAGAGAAAATGGGAGGACTCTCATCGACTCCATTGAGAAAATGAAACACCTTAACACCCTTGATGTTGGGGCATTAAGTGAAGATGAGATCCTGGATTTACAATCCATTAAATCTCCACCTCAAAGTCTTCAACGTCTCTTCTTGTGTGGGCGTTTAGGGAAATTGCCGGATTGGATCCCTAAACTTCACAATCTAGTCAGATTAGGTCTAAATTATTCAAGATTAACTGATGATCCGATGAAAGCCCTGCAAGCATTGCCTAATCTGTTGTGGCTACATCTTCATAAGGGATACGATGGTGAGAGATTGTATTTTGGGGCGCAAGGGTTTCAGAAACTTAAGGTGTTATGTCTCAATGAGTTCCAGGAGTTGAATTCATTGATAATAGAGGAAGGAGCATTGTCACTTCTTGAAGAGCTATATATTGGGCCTTGCCAGCAATTGAAGGAGGTACCCTTCGGCATTCAACACCTCAGAAAACTCACAGAACTCCGGTTTTATGATATGCCAAAAGAATTCTTAGAAAGAATGAGAGGAGACC
>JAOTQH010260619.1:0-11269 GCA_025631255.1 Cornus kousa | reverse complement strand
CGTCGATCTGCATAACTCTTCTGTCGACTCTGAGCTGTGCGAAGTCGATCTCGAATGATGGCAACCTTCTCCGTAGTGTGCCGACGGGGACGTTACAGTTGGTGGAGCTGAAATTCCAATCATTGCGACCTTTCCAAATTTGGCCACATATGAAGAAGTTCACCATTAGATAGTGGTTTCCAAACCTCAATAAAGCGTTGCCATTGCCTCACCCATGGGATATATACTAAATCAAAATTGAGACGAAGAGGACTGAGTCGCCAAACCATATGGGATGTAAGACATGTGCAGATGAGATGGTTAGTTGTTTCAGGTTCAAGGCCACATCTTTTGCAAGTATCATCACTAAAAATGCCTCTGAATTGAGGTTGCAAAGAGTAGAGATCCTGACATGAGATATAAGCTCCTATAGTTCAGTATGTGCATATAAATTCATAACATTTAAAAAAAATGTGTAAATTATCCCCAAATATTTGTTCACCGTCCAATTTTGACCAATTTTTTTAATTAAATCCCCAAATATCCTGAATTTACACTTCAAAACTGAAATCAGTGATTTTTTATTTATTATTATTATTATTATTATTATTTTTTTTTTTTGTCTTAAAAATATTTTTGGTATTTCAATTTTCAAATTGACAAAATTTCCTTATTTGTTCAATTTGAAATAAATAAATAAAAAATAAAAAATAAAAATCATTAGGTGTGTTTGGCTGTATAGAATTGGAGCTTTATAATTGGAATTGGTAGAATTTGAAAAAAAATTGTTTCAATTTTCTTAGTTATTTTTTTCAAATTACTGCAATTCTAATTTTAAAGCTCCAATTTTATGCAACCGAACACACTCTTAGGCTATGTTCAGTTGTATATAATTGGAGTATTTTAATTGAAATTGGTAGAATTGGAAAAAAGTTTGGTTCAAACTTACAAAAAATTAAGTTGAACTAAAATTTTCTTTAATTTCATCAATTCCAATTTTAAGACTTCAATTGCATGTAGGCTAATTTTTTTTTTATTATTATTTTTTTGAAGTGCACTTTACCTATATTTTATATGAGCAGATGTCAAAGCCATAGTAATTTAATCAATTTACACAATAGGATTTACAAATAGAGAACTCATAATAGTTCTCATGCCAAAATAAGACTCACAATCTGAAATTTTCACAACACATACAGCACACGTGTTCTAGACTTCTAGTACAAAGCATCCATCCAATGTCAACCACAAATGAATACATTGTGGAATGTAAAATATTAGTCAGTTTCTCTGATGCGATTCCCTTAAATTAATGAAATTGATGACTTACCTATTCTAACATGTTCAGCACGTCTTCAACCAATTCTTATTGTTGGACCTACATACTAGTCTAGACGCTAAGTTTGATTTCTTTTTTAAATGGGCTTTGGAAGTTGCAACTTTCAAATAGTCATGAAGAGATTTATTATGTACAAAGGGCTGGGTAAAGATATGGGCTGGCCTGAACAGATCGGGCCTAACCCATCTACCATTCTACAGTCAGATCTACCAGTCCACATTCGCATGGGCCTGCCCCATCTACCATTCTACAAACCAGATCTGTTCATTGTTCATACAATGACCAATTTATGTGGTGCAGGGGTTAGATAGATCTTGATTTTTACGTATTAAATGAAATATTTATTCATAATGTTACATGGGAAGCCCTCAAGAGTCTTTTAACAAATCTACATATTTCCAATTAACAGAAATTATTTTAATTTAGATGACACAAATATCATCATGGGGGTTTCTAAAAACAAATCAAATTACACAATTCGTTAAGAATATTCAAAATCGGATACAAAATATACTCACCAAAAATCAATATATGGTTAAGTATTACATAGAAAAAAAGGCCGGATCCGCAAAAAATCACAACCACCCGTCAATGTTCATGATTTACACATGAATATGGACCATTAATTGGAGAGATTGATTGAGTTGATGAACCTTTGTGGTCATGTAGATCATGACTTGATGATCTCTATCTGCGTGTGTGTATATATATATATAAATCTACCAAAAACATCTCAAGAAGTTGATGAGGAAATGAAACAAGTAATTCTCTTGATCAAGCAGTTCATGTCGAACCATTCTCTCTAAGACGATGTTTTGAGGAAGAAGGTCGCTGTAGTAGAGCAAGGTTGTGACTGAGGCAGCTGGATCACCCACCATAGCTGTCACAAGCCTCACCATTGACCGAAACATCAAAGGTGTTAGAGACTGCAATATACATATAGCATTATCAACATTTTTTATAATTTCTTAATTCAAACACATAAAATAAAACACAGGTACCCCCACTAATAGTAAATAGTCTCACACATTCGTTTGATTTATAAAACAAAAAAGAAAACCATAAATCATAAAGAAAAAAAGGATAAATTGAGATATGATGAGTGTGAAACATACCATGGTTTTGGTGATCGAGCAGATGATGCAGCTCTCAACAGTTGTATTGTTGGGGTGAGAGAAAGAGAGACAGAGAGGCTGTGCTTCAACTCTAAAAGGGCCAATATGCAGCTGAAATTCAGACCTACCCGTCCATGCACACATGTGTTACTGAGCTAAAGCAATACAGATGGATGTTGAGAGAGAATCCAGTATTTCTCAGACCACTGAGAATAGGTGGTCTTGACTAATGAAATTAAGACACTTGTTATGCCCACAAATTAGTTTTTCAGTCAAATCAACTAATCAAGCTTTCCCATGCATTAAGAGAAAATTGGATACACAGAAATTTATTACAAACAAATCGTTGGTTGATGGTTTAGGAGAATCTACTGGGGGAGTGTTTCGACACAAGTAGAGTGGAATTCTAAAGTATTGTATGGAGAGATGCAAGATTTTAAAAAATATTGGAGAATTTGTAAATATGAATAGAAGAGTGTATAAAAGATTCTAAAATATTGAGTGTTATAAAATTGTGGATATTCATTAAAAAAGAAAAAAGGTAAGTAAATAGAGTGCTATAAATATAATGCATAGATTTCACGTTTGAAAATCTAATATGCATACACGATGTTATATGCACCATCATCTCCTAATGCCTTTATCTCATTTTTTTCATTATTAATTTGTCTCCCGATTATCTTATTTTGTACACCATGTTATATGCACCACCATCTCCTAATGCCTTTATCTCGTATTTATCATTATTAATTTGTCTCACACTTATCTTATTTTGTACTTATATAATGAATCATCTAAAAGTTACAATATTTTTATCTGAATTATTACTTCACAAAAGTAAGAACACACTTATGTAATGAATCATCTAAAAATTACAATATTTTTATCTGAATTATTACTCCACAGATGTAAGGCCCATAGTGGGTCACCCATGTTATAACAAATTACTATTTTTAACGCCATCACAACAATTCTTGCTATTGTCATTTCAAATTTTAGTGAGGTTTTCTTTAGAAATTTGACTATGATTCTTATATCTGGCTAGTGCTCACACTATGCAAAGAAGCAAAATCTACAATAGAACACTATAATGTAAAAATAATAAATTAAAAAAATAAAAAAGCCAAAATAAATACTACTACATATAATTTTTTTTTCCAAAGGTTAAATACTATAATTTCCAAATCACAAATATGCAGCTCAAAATCTCAAACATTATGAATAGTGAAAGTTCTAATTACCTACAATGTAGGTGACTTATTACTTATAGTTCTTGAAGTTGCAACCAAGAAATGAAGATCGTGCATTGAACCTTAACGAATAGAGAGCCCTAACTTTTGCTATGCAACCAGAGCAAATTACAAAGATGAAACAAAGAATTGCATGCAAGTTAATTACAAAGCCAAAGCCCCATTTTGTACTTTTTATGCGGTTTGGTTTTTTTTTCCTTCCCCCAATTATCTGATTTGTTAAGTAGGATGCTAAACGCGGGTGCACTAGCAAAGTAAAAAAGTGGTACAGTTTTTGCTATTTTACTTTTTCAAGTAGTAATAACTGACGTAAGTTTTGAACACGTACAATCACAAATCCAAGGATATTTCAAGGACGTAGACTGAAATTCAACAATTTAAGGTTTGGTTTGAATACGTTTATGTTAAATTAAGGAACTTAAATTGAGGGTGGTTTTTATTATTAATCCCTTTTTCAGAAAGAAATAAGTCATAAAGCAAAATTGATGATAATTAACTTGGGTTTGGAGTCAAGGAATTGAAATTAGTCATAAAGCAAAATTGATGATAATTAACTTGGGTTTGGAGTCAAGGAATTGAACGATTTGAAATGCAATCTCATTTTAGCATTTGAAATAACCTGAAATTTAAGATACTAAAATAGGAGAGATTTGAGTGAACTGCAAAATTCAAATCGTATCAAATCCCACATTTTTAATCCCACATTTTTATGTTGACCTTAAAACAGAAGCCACTAATAAAAAAGTCCATTGTCTGATATAGGAAAATAAATAAGAGCGAGCTAATTTTTCTTTCTAATACTGGTAGGTAAGATCTAATTTTTCTGATTAGGACTTGTACCCTCAACCACCTGCCTAAAGCTGCCAATCTGAAGCCTATGTGGCACCATCTGGAGATAGAGCTAAATCCCATTTGCCATCTCTCACCTACTTCCTCGTCCCACAGGAACTAGGTATTTCAGAACAGATCCATTTTTTTGAAACCTTACTTTTAAACCCCTTCTGAGCCTTCACGATACTAGAAAGTTAGAAACAACGAACATAACCTTCCATCTCAAACTCGATAGCTAACAAAACTGTTACATTGTTAAAAATTCTAAACAGAACAACTTTAAAGACTACATATAGTATTTTTGTCTGTCGGAAAACCCCAAGTAACATCAGGAGGTTTACCACGATCTTCAGTTCTATGCAAATTCCCATTAACACCTCTCCAAACAGAAGGACTCCACTTTGTTGTGTATTAATTCCTTCTATATGCATTCCATATGCAGTACATAGCAAAAGGTAGCTCATTCAAAAGTTCCGTAAAAGAAATTTAAGGCAAACAATAATCCACTAAAGACTGAAAGCTATTGGTTTTCTGGTTTATCTGTCTCTTCCTGTTCAGGATCTTCTTCTTCCTCCTCTTTCTTCTCTTCATCTTCTTCATCCTCTTCGGGAGGATCATATGGCAATGGGGGTGGTAATGGTGTTTTCATTGGACTAAACTGAGGGAATATATCAGGCCTGCGTCCAGGTTTGGGCCTTTCCCACTCCTGTTATGGAAAACAAAAGTAAAATATTTATCATACCAATTAAGAAAAAAACAAAAATTAGAGTGACTATCCTCATTATTAGGATAATTTAGAATATGGGATTCTTCTCACTTAAGATGATCCCAGGATTATTTATTAGCAATTGCATTATTGACACATAATTGTACCACAAGCGCTAAGTAGATCCTTAAGAAGATGATTGCATGTGAAAGTGCTAGCTACAAATATAAGCGAGAAATTCAATGACATGGCACTAGAGTAATAGTTATATAATACCACAATCATAAGATAAAACTGGTCATGATAACAGCAGCGACAAGTCAGGACAACTGAATCCCCGTTTTAGATACTTTTCCTAGTTTTCTTTTGGCCTAGCCCAAAGTATGACTGCAAGCGGCGCTCAACTTGAGCATATAATGGACTCTAGGTGGCCCTGACCAGTTATTTGTAGTTCAAACCAGGCTTGGGTTGTAATATTTGAACCTGATCCTTACCTAGGAATCTAGGATGATGCATTTGGAAACACAACTCAGGACCAAAAACGACACATTTGTCAAATATGAACCTTGTTTCTCTTTCCTTCAACAATAGATTTCATTTTTACCCATGATAAAAACTTGGGAACCATTTTGGGCAACTTGTATTCAACCCAAACTTGTGATGGTGAAATCAAACTGAGTTTGAGTTGTAGCAGGTTCTGCTGGATATCAGTTTAGATTGGGCCCGGCTAGAGACGACCCCTCTCGAGTTGAGCCTGGGACACCTCCAGCCCCATCCGACTCAGCAGAAATAGGGTATGCTTTCCCGGAAGAGGTTCCAACCGAGACAAAAACTCTCATCTTCCCAATATCGAGAAGCAAGAAATGCTATTCAACTTGACAGCTAACGGCGAAGAAATTCCCAAAAAGAATACGTGCAACTTTTGAACAATGAGCTTCCAAACCTTCCCTCACCATAAAAATAAAAAATAATAATAAAAAAAATAAAAAAAGACGATTCTTAAACAAACTTAGATTAACCAAGGCCGTGAAAGCTCAATAAGCATCACCGACTGTCACGATCCAACCCGCATTGTATAGATATTGTCTGCTTTACACACACTTTTTTTTTTCCTAGTTGGGACTCACACACACTGCCTCCACTGAGGTTCGAACTCCTGATCTCCCTTTGAAAAGTAGGAGCCTGGTACGGCTAGGCCATAGGCCTGTTGGTGCTTTACACACACTTACTCTTGGTGCTCACGGTTTTTCTACAAAATATGTACATATGGTTAAGAGGTGTCCACACATATAAATGTCACCAAACCTCTCCCAACATGCAAATTAAGCAGACAATATCTACATAGAGCGGGGTGGATCAAGATAGATGGTATCAGAGCCAAAGTTTTGACTCTTCTCGTCCATCCGGACTCTGAATCAAGTGATTTTTGAGTCTAACACCCTAGTAACCTTCCCATGGTTCGTTATTCAGCAATTACTTGGCTATGGGGTTTGCTGTCGATTTTTGATAAGCTAAATTCGGAATTACTATTGGGAAGATCCTGTCTTGTATTGATATTACCCAGATCAAATTGACTCCTCCTCAGGAGATAGAGGAGGCTGTGTAGCTCTGGCTACTCTTTTTCTGGCAAGTGCCTTCTTGTTGTTGTCACAATTTTGAAAGCAAAAACAAAGAACACAGTTACATTTGTTAAACATGTGAAGCATGCTAAGCAGTATAAGTATGAAATGCATCCACAATCTAAGAGAGAATTGGATCGATCTTGGAGTTTTCAGATCGATCAGAAATGAATTTTGTACGATACATAGAGAGTTGGAATATGCAGGGAATTTTCGTACGATGTGTTGCATACCCACCCATTTATACTCATTCATTTTTCCATCTGGATTCGATTGTGGGGGCTATCTCTGTGCTTTCTCGAGAAGGCACCTCCACGTTTTTGCCCCTGGAGTCTAGATTCATTAATAAATGAAGATCTCATTTGGCCATATGAAGGTGAAGTTGAATATCTTCAATCCAACGCCGAATTCATTTGACAAGTATGAAGAAGTGAATGTTGTAGAAAAATGTCTTGACAAAGGAAATCCTACGTAATCGGAGGAATGAGTGACTGTATCTACTCAGCACGATTAAACTCTGAGCCTGGAACTGACGAACATCTAAAAAATTAGCTCATTGTTAGGGACTAGCAATATTTAAGTTTGGGGGCGTGATGAGCGCTGAAAAGTGCGCATTTAAACCCCTTAAGCTTAGGTATTCTAGCTGAAATGAAAGAGCATGCAAAAGCCCATAAGGGTCATGCCAGCGAAGCCACTGGGTCCCAAGAGGGAGAAATTATTGTATGAACCAAGTCCACCATCTCATTTGGCTGAATTGGTGGACTACACCAATTAATTCTAGACACGTGTAATAAAAAAATTATTTTTATATTCAATTTGCCACATCAGCTTTGCAACATCTCCTTCACACAACTTTAGTCTCTCTCCTCTTTCTCTCTCTAAAACGATGGCTTCTTCAAAGATGGTGCTTTACAATGAGTGCAGATGGGGTGAAGAAATGACGCCAACAAAGAAGGAACCAAAGCCAAACATCCCAAGAGCCATCATCTCCAGTGACCCAAGGCAAGTCGACGGCAACAACGAATCGCCGAGAGCGACACACGCCCATGCGCCCCTGTGAGTAAATCTCACTCATGCCCACGCGCTTTTTCTTCAGCATCGTCCGGCGTTTGCTGTCCTTGGTGGACTCGTTCTTCTTCAGCATCATCATTCTTGTTATATTTCTCTCTCTAATTTTTTGTTATCTTTCTCTCTCTAAATTGCTTAGTGGGTCTCGGAGAGTATATCTGGAATTCATCGGGAAAGGACATAAAACAACTTACCACCTGTGATGGATTGTCCCAATTGGAGATGTGATCCTCAAGCTCTTTCCACAATGAAATCCCAGATTGCCCTTTTAATTTTAATTTTTTTTGTTTATATTCCACTCTAAAAAAATTTTAATCTTGGTTTGATTACTATGAGTGAGAGTGAGTATGCTTTGCTTAAATTTTCACAATCATTAGTGAGAGTGATGGCAGTGTTTTGGCCTTCAATCAATTGCTGAAGCCCTCTCCTCCTAACATGATTTTAATTTTGTATTGTAAATTGACAACCCATGTTATATAATATATATATATATATATATATATCATAACTACTGCAATTGACGGCCAGAAATTGACCTCCACCAGCCACCACATATGCATCCCTCAATTAACACACCATAAAAACCCCAATCAATAACCCATTGAACATCAAGTTAATTTGGGTATGAAAGAGGATCTGCTTCATTTTTTTCGTGAGAATGGTAGGGTGAGATGATGATAGAGAGAGAGAGAGAGGATGATGTTTTTTTTTTTGATAAGTAATAGAGAGAGGATGATGTTTGAGTGAATGCTACAGTAATAGAAAGTATTTTCTGTGTACAGTGCAGTAAGTGGAGAAAGCAGAGAATCCTCAGTTTCTCTTCCCTTCATTAAAAGACTACTATGGCTGAAGCACCATCTCTCAAGAGGTAGTTTTGGTTAGTCTGTTGAAGCAAAATTGTGAAGCAGAGATGAAGAAGCCATCGTTTTAGAGAGAGAAAGAGGAGAGAGACTAAAGTTGTGTGAAGGAAGAGATGTTGCAAAGCTGAAGTGGCAAATTGAATATAAAAATAATTTTTTTATTACAGGTGTCTAGAATAAGTGGTGTAGTCCACCAACTCAGCCAAATGAGATGGTGGACTTGGTTCATACAATAATTTCTCCCCAAGAAGGGGCGATTGTGATGTCTCTCTTGTATGTGTAAACACCCCTTAACCATGTAGATGCATTTTGAGGAAAACCGTGAGCACCGAGAGGACAGTGTACAAAATGGACAATATCTATACGGTGCGGGGCGGGTTGTGACAGTGGGTGGTAATAAATGTTGATGTAAATGGAAGTTGTTCTCCACAAAAAAATAAAATAAACTTAAATCAGGTCCCTGGTCACCTTAAAGACACAAAGGGGCTTCAAACGAGCTAGTAAATTATATTACAATGTCATTTCTTAGGCAATTAGTTCTTGAGTATATTTTTCAATGCTCCCAGTGTATGCATTTATTTTCCTCTATCATCCAAAAGACACTCTAGAAAATTAGAATTCACGTAATGGAATACAAGTACTATTCAATTCTCCTATGGTAAGGTGGCAGCAATAACATTACAAGCTTGCAGCAGATGAGGCAATATTTAAGTGGCATTAAGTAAATTCAAAAGGTGGTGGTAGTACTGCTAGTAATATTGACCAAATGAAATTAATAGAAAAAAGAAGGAATTGTTGAGAGAAAATATCAAGGAGCCTTAACCTAAAAAGATTCTCCACAAAGAACCACTATGGCCCCCCAATTACAAAAACATTGCACTCAATTTTCCGGTGGGATGGAGATATTTTGGAAGGAAGTGTGTAAGCACAGGGGAATGTCTACAGGCTTGGCTTAAAGGGAGGGATGACAATCTTAGCCCATTCAGCAACCCGCTATAACTCAACCACCAAGCTAGAACCCTCTAATGCATCCCATAGGTGTGCTGGTAACACCCATTGCTACAGAGAAAAAGCCTTGGAATTAAATGTTAATGATCCATGTTTTGCGCTCTAAGTACAACAATACATCATGAAAGCTCAACATACAACACCTATACCACTAGAGGTTATAGCCTGTCAATACTCAATGAAGAAAAGGATAACTCCGTTTCACAATCCAACTTTTCACACACGGTAGTTAAACTATGCTTCACCTACTTTGAACTAAGTATATATGCTTTCCCGATTGTGGATCTATGGAGCTCCATAAGCACACTAATTATGAACTGCTATCATAGTAAAAAAGTGGTTAAAGGCTTCAAAATTTCTCAACGAGTCAAGTTCTCGCGTAAGGAAAGTGTGCTCGTCCAGAGCTCTTTTTCAAATAATCTCAGAGATTCCAAAGGAAATGCAGTCCAAAAATGGGTGATCTAAAGATCGAATCACTATGTGTAACTTAACATGATTAGAAAGTGTTGGACAGCAGAGGGGCGCGAATAAGAAATATCCAACAAAATCCAACAAAGCAATCACACATAAACACAAGATATACATGGTTCAGCCAAAACCGGCCTACATCCATAGATGAGAAGAGATTCCACTACGATTCATAGACATATTACAACAATAGAGTACCAACACCACCACTACACGAGCCTATTTCCTCGCTACAAGCGTCACCAGTGTTTTTCCTACTCTACCAACTCGCATACTACCTCTACCCCATCAACTCCCTCATGAGACTACATCTCTCTCAATCTCAATAAGTCTCAACCCAAAGCCTATGTATCTATTTATAGAGTTTCAAACCCAATTCCTTGTTGGACAAGGATTACCGAACATAATACAACTCTAAAATAGAAAAATAATTAGAGTAGGAATTTAAGACACAAATCCCAACAATCTCCACTTTGGCTCCAATTTCATCGAACCAATTATCGCTTCCCATGGCACTGATCATGACAATTCTTTTGCAGCTTCAATCTTGACGATACTCCAGCAAAACTCCGATTGTCCACATGATACGTTGCTCGATCAGTCAAATCTCCAAGGCTCCACCTTTACTACTCGAGCTCCATGCCATGTAACCAAGCCGATTGACTTCTACAACTGAAGCCCACTGCACCACATGTTGAGACTTCTTGTGTTTTCTAGATTTCCTTCACCTTTGGCTTTGATACCAATTCGTTGGGGTAGCGGAAGCACACAAACAATGAAAGATCCAACAAAAGCCAACAAAACAATCACACATAAAGTTGTAAACACACAAGATATACATGGTTCAGCCAAAACCGGCCTACATCCATAGATGAGAAGAGACTCCACTATGATTCTTAGAGATATTACAATAATAAAGTACCAACACCACCACTCAACGAGCCTAATTCCTCGCTACCAGCTTCACCGGTGTTTTTCCTATTCTACCAATGTAATACCCCGCTAATTTAAAGGATTAATTAATTT
>JAOTQH010260608.1:0-11270 GCA_025631255.1 Cornus kousa | reverse complement strand
ACATGAGATATATAGATGATAGTAGCTTACACAGTAGAAGCTGAATCTTGGTGCAGGTAACAGGGCAGCAACTGCTGAATTTACGACAATCTTTCCCTTGGTCTTTTTGAGGTGAGGAATTGCAAAATAAGTAGGATAAATTAATCCCCTAAAGTTTGTATCCTGTTCAATTTCAAGTAGAACAAGCACTTTAATTAACTTAAAAAGCAAACAGAGTAAAAAAAAACTCAAAGCAAGAAAAGATTGATAAACTAAATGCTACTATTACTGCTACTACTCTGTCTGAAGGAATAGTACCATCACGGTCACCAACTTCTTAATGTCAGTGACATCTTCAATTCCGGAGTTACAACTAATCCCAGAATTATTCACCAAATGATCCACTGTAAACAAACCTCTTTTAGATAATAAAAAAAGAAAAATGGGAAAAAGGCTTATGTATCACGACTCATAAATAACTAAGCTGTGGTTATATAATCGTCGTCAAGCTGCTTTTCCTCCGGTAGTAACGGTTATAATTTTTTTACTTTGAGCTCTTGGATGGTTTGCAAACTTAGATGCAAGCAATCTGCAAATCATTTACTTCACCTTATCCCGTCCGGTTGTAAGTAGTGTAATTTTTTATGATATACCAGCTACTAAATCGCTAATAATCCATGGACATTTTGATAATAGAATAATTTTTATGATTCTAAGTATGAATAGATCAGTGAGAGAATAAATAAATTAGCTAGTGAGCAATATATATATATATAAAATTACGTACATTGGCCAAAGTGGTTGATAGCTTGATCAACAAATCGCTTACAGTCGTTGACATTTGAGACATCTGCACAAACAGGAAGAACATCAGGCGACCCAAGTCCCCGAGCTTTCTCAGCAACCTCAAGAAGTTGCTTCTCTCTCCTGGCTACTATGACCAGATAAGCTTCTTTCTTTGCATATTCATAAGCCAATTGCTGCCAGTTTGAATTTCGTAGTAAATATTATTTATGTAGTGATGAATGGAAATAGATGAATAGAGAGGAAAAGAAAGAAAGAAAGAAATGGTAATAGAGGGAAGTGAACCTTCCCAATTCCTGAAGAAGCACCAGTGATTAGTACTACTTTTCCTTTCATGTTCTCACTGCAGAAACATCTCGAGATCATATGAATGAATTTGAAAATGAAGAAAGGAGATAGGATGAAAAATAGAGAGACAAAAACTGCTGCCATTATCACTTCGTTTATACTCGTGTGAAGAACCAGATGATTCATATCCATTGCTGTGCTGTGTGTAGAGAGAGAGAGAGAGAGAGGTTATGGACTTGACTTCAACCCATGCACAGATTGGTATATAATTAAACAAGTATTTGGAATGGTCTGAAGCTAGCGATTAATATATAGATTGACATGCTCAAAGCATGCAGAATATTAGTTTAATTTGATACCCCTTTATATATTATATTTATATTCTTTTGGAAGCATGGATGTATCCATGCTTTGAAATAGTCTGGTTTTCCAAGAGCATCATATATGGATGAATTCTCGGACTCTTAGTCATTACCCACCAAAAGTCCAAAAAAATAAAAATTCAAGACCCGATAAGATAAATGACCATTACACAATGAAATTATGGAAACGCGCCTATGTTTATATCCAATTAAATTAATGTTGGTTTATTTCCTAAAAAGTGGTCACTCAAAGGAGACTGAAATTCTGATGGATTTTCAGGCGGGATGGAGTCAGAATTTCATTTCGTTCAAGTATACTTAAAATAAAAGATAAAAAAAATAACAAAAAGTGGGTGTAGTGAAATATCTAATAAAAAGAAAGTGTGATGGTTGTGTTGATTCAATATTGGTCGCGTTGATTTGATATAAACATACCTTAAAATCATTTATTTATTTTTTTTAAAAATCATAGTAAATTCGTAAAAATCATTTCTTCTTACCTTTAAATGGAGTTTGTTGGAATATTATATATATATAGGATTAATCTTAGAAGAATATCAGTAAGCATGTATGGTTGAAATTGAAATAACTTTGTTCAACAAAAGTAGAGTTTGATTGAAGAAAACGGTATACAAATTTATGTGAAGATGATAATAATAATAAAAAAGTACCATTTTCCTTTCAAATTAAATGTCTTTTTTTGTCAATCTAACTTTTAAGAGTGTTTATTTTTTAATATTGTTTTGGTAGTGAATGCATTTACAAATTTATTATTGTTTTGGTTCACAAGGATGTCATGGTTGTTAAATTGGTAATATAAAAAATAAATAAATAAATAAATAGTACTTTAACATTTCAGATGAACCCATTCTCCCCCTAAAATTATCTTCTTATAATTTATTTATTTATTTAATTTTTTTATATGTCTTCTTCCTTTATTGTCTCATGAAAAAGTGTTCATTATTTAAGAGATCTAAGCACTGATGCGTAAATTGAAGAAATAGTAAGACTGTAAAACCTTGATTAAGCCTATTTATTACATAAAGAGGCAATATTGGCACTTAGTTTTCTTATAAATGCTCCACTTTGTAATGATCCCTACTCATTAGCAAGAGAATTATGTGTGAAGGGTATTTTTACCATTTGAATTAGGGTAAAGTGTATTAAAAAAGGAAAACCAATAGTACTATCATCTTTTTGCAAATAATTTTTTGGACTACAAACTGCTCCCCATCTATGATTCATTGCAATAGGCCGGATGCACCCTCTCCCGCTCTCGCAACTGTTTAAAATTTCCATTCTCGTCTCCACCCAAAATCGCAAAAATGGAGGGACTTTCCAACCCATTCTTGCCCCCGTTTAACATCTTTATTCTCATGGGTACCCGTCCCGCCTTGTTTAAGACTATAAATTCTCCTCTATTTAATTTTTTTTTATCAACTAAAATTATAAAATTATTGAAAAGATTTATAAAAAAAAAAAAAAAAAATGGACAATGAATAGTTTAACATAAAATTTAACATTAAGAACATAATAAATGGATGCACATGTTACTTGTTCGAGACTTTTAGATTTTGTTGCAAAACAAACTATCTCAATATATATATTAATGAATTAAGGGTACTAATACAATATATATACTAATGAAATAAGGATACTTAAGTAATTTATGTATCTAAACGGGGCGACCTCCCCCGTCTCCGCACTGATCTCTCGTGGGTTTTCAATACATCAAACCATTCGCGCCCAATTAAGCTAAATGGTTCCCCAAAACTTCTAAATATGGGATAAGGCGGGGCGGGGCGGGTACCTGTGCGGACGGGGCAAATTGCCATCCCAAATTGTAATTAAGAACAAATTTATCACAGAAGACTATTTTACTCTTTTTCATTAAATTAGTTATTTCTTATTAAATTATTATTTTTTATCTGTTCTCTTATATAAATATAAATTATGCTATTTACCTTAATTTTATAATTTGTATCAATTTATCATTAAAAAATAAAAGAGTTATAACTAATATTTTGTAAAATGATTAACCTATTATTAAAACTTTACTATTTATAATAAAATTTAGTATATTCTGGTTAAACTTTTTAACTTTATAAACATACCTTCTTTTCATACAATGTATTCATGAAAAAATATTAAATTACTTATGTAAAAGTACCTTCTTTTTTATTCAATATATTCCAAAAAAATTAAGAAATTACTTAAATTATTTTAAAATTTTCTACTTAGGATTTTTATTTAAATAATAAATTTCAAGAATTAAAGATAAATTTATGCAAAATTAATGGAGAATAACTAACGGGTCAGTGACCCAGCAGTATCAAACTCCTACTTTTTAAAGAGAGGTCATAGGTTCAAGTTACATTGAATGCATGATTGTGCGAGTATTAACTAAGAAAAAAAAAATAGACTATGTTAATAAGAAAATTAGAATACGTGTAATTGAATAAGAAATGATATTATGATCATTTAATAAGAAATAGGTCATACATTGTCGCATGGGAGTATTTTGCCAAAAAAAAGTGTGTTTAAGGGTATTGTGCACAAAATATAGGGGCTATTTGCAAATTTACACATAATTCAGATTTTTATTTTTTTTCACTTTACCGTCTTAAATTTTCTTCTATAATCAGGCTGACTAAAACCACATGATTCATACAAGGCTTCCCCTTCATATGGATTAGGTTAAGGTCGGACTGTGTCTGCGGTCGGGGCCTCTAAGAAATTGTTTCCATCTAGAAAAGTTAAGAGGCACCAGGATCCAAATCTTTTCTAGCTAGGCCAACGTGCATTTATCAAAATGGAGAGCCAATATCACAATTGGTTCCCCCCAAAAAATCTATTTATGTTACCTTATAATTATTATTAAATGTGGTTCTTCAAAGTCAAATAAACCTCTTGCATTAAAAAATTCAAAATATAGTAAGAAACAAAAAATGAATGATATAGTCATGCTTTTAATGTTAAAAATGAACTAAAAAAATACATTTATTTTATTCTATTTTAAAATTTTGATTTTATACTAATTTGGCCCCCAATTTTTTTTTTCTTGGCTCCCCCTGATCACAATATAAGGTTTTGCTCATGCATTGAATATTGCACTGTATTTTGTTGACAATAGTTGGTGTATTTATTTGGAAAAATTAAACTTTAGTTCCCACACTTAATGTATCATATGTCAATCAGGTCTCGCGATGTGTCTAACAATTAATTTGATGGTCCCTTTTTCTCCAATTTAGAGAGTTGAATAGAAGCTTTCATCCACTGTACATATGTATCTCTTGACTTTCCAGCTAAAAAGATGAGTTTGGTTGCTCTACCGTACACAGTTCTTGTTGTTGTTTCGTTAGATTTCTATTTGTGATTTGTTAGATTTTATTTTTTATTTATTTATTTATTTTTTTCGAGTTTCCTAAAAATTTTAGGATAAAAACTTGTGCAAATTTTTTATGTCTTGTCCATTCTTACTTCTTCTCTTGAAGTGAATGAATCCTATGAAATTATTTATTGTCATTAGGCCTAATTTGGTATGTAGAAATGGAATGAAATGAAGCTGAGAATAGGATGAGAATAGAAATCCAATGGAATAATCATTTTCAATCTATTATGTGATTTTTTTGGGGTCATTGGCAAGAAACTCACAAGCACCACACTCACACTCACTTTGTTTCTTTGGAAACTCGAATCTTTACCATTCAATTTGAGAGGTAGAGGAGATATCATTGGGTCACAAAGCCCTTGGTTCTTAAGTGATTATGGTATGAAATGATGTAAAAATGAAATAATAATTACCATTCTAGGCTGTGGTTGCAGTGGAAGGCGGTGGTAGTGGCGGCGCTGGAAAGCGATGGCAATGGTGAAAGGTGGTAGTGGCGGGAGAAGGCAGTGGCGGTGGTGCCGGAAAGCGGTGGAAGGCAATGGTGGTGGTTGTTTTTGAACTTAAAACATTATGGTTTTTTGAAATTTTGATTTTTTTTTTTTTTTTTAAAAAAACTTTGGAAAGAATAACTATTCGAAAGGTTTATTTGTGAAAGATTTATTTGTGTAGTGAGTTTTCATTTTAAGGGAATTGTCATTCTCACTTTAAATTTCTTCGTACCTGACAAAGAAATTAGGTATTGTGGAGACTGGACTCTCAATTTGTTTGGACATTTATGTCTGTAATTACAAAACCAAGGAAACAATAAATAAGGAGATCATGTAGGATGATTGAATTTATTTTCAAAAAGTTATTATTTTTATTTTTATTTTTCTGATTTTGTAATTATAAATATGTGTGCATTTATAATTGGATAACATCATCGATCAGTAAAATGATCTACTCACAAGCTATACAGTCTTCTTTTTATTTTTAATTCATCTAACTACTCTTCCAAGAGTTTTTTTACTGTCCTAAAATTAACAAGAACAATAGGAATGACAAGCGACGGAAAAGGAAAAAAATGGTCACAGGTAAAATATCAACAATATCACCTCAAAATTTAAAATCTGACGAGAGATTGTTGGGTTGGTGAAGAAAAATGTGCGGTAATATTACTAATTAATTTTTTACACTGTATAAGCTCAATTATGGTGCATTTAACAAACCTCTTTTAGAAAGATTTTTTAATTTTTTTTTTTTAATTTTTTGTATGTATCACTGCTCATAAATAACTAGAGCATGTCTATTGAGTTATAAAACTGGCTTTTCATAAAAAGGGCGAGTGTTTTGCAATCCGACCAACAATCTTAAGATGTGATTAACACCCAATTTATATATACCCATTCAATTTTTTAGGATCAAATATAGGACAAGTCTCACTTGTCCCACATTCCTGCTAGATTAAATATCATTTTATTGCATTGGCGTGAATGAATTTATAAAATTATCTTCTTGTTTGAATCGGTGAAGAGCAAGTAATGTTACTTTTGACTTTTATTTTTTTCATGTTGTAAGGATAAATTGAGATGGTTGAAAAAATATTTGAAATATGATAATTATTGTGGGACAACTAAAAAAAATGGACAATTAATATTAGATAAAGTATTAAGAATGTTATTTTTCTTTGGGGAGGCCTAAAAAATGGCGGTGCATTGAATTAATGGCTCTAGTTGTAGCTTCTATTGCTGAATGTGGACACACATACTTTTTTAAGACAGTACACCGCCTCGCCAGAGTTAGAAACAAATACATCAATGATAAAAATTCGACAAGAAACAAAAGGCACTTGTCCAACTACCTATATATTTGAGCAGGAAAAAAAAAAATTTAAGGCACTTGTCCAACTACCTATATATTTGCGCAGAAAAAAAAAAAAAAAAATTTACTTATATATCTGGACCATTTGGTAGAGTGTTGGGCTCCTCGAAAAAATGTACTCGTGTTCAATTCACTACTCTAAAAAAAAGAATTAAAAAAAAAAACCTTCATTTTTGAGATGCATCAAAGGTTGTGATTCTATACCAATTCAACCAACAAACAACAAAACTTTGTATATATGTTCTTCTTTTTTTCTTTCATCTCCTCATCACAACTTCTCCTAATTCTGACTCTCTTAATTTCAGACTCTAGTCAATGTCCTCCTGGTGTAGGTCTAGTGAATCATGGTAAGGAAATCGTAATCTACATTTTTCAAATTTATTTATTTATTTATTTTTAATTGGCAAGAAATTTACTCATTTATCCTTACGGGACTCAATCCCTTACCATACTTTGAAAGTTAAAAGAAACACCACTATGCTACTGTGTTTTAAAATTTCATTTATACTATCTTTTTTATTATTAGTTATAAAAGTCAATCCAAAAATATAAGATACAAAATATGGTGCTTGAAAAAGGATAAAAATTTCCCAGAAATCTTACCCTGGATTTCTACATGTAATTTCAGTTTGTATGATATAAATTTAGATGTTATAGAGATATAATTCTGAAAGTAGGGTTAGGATCTCCTTTGTTTTTTTCTTTTTCATTTTATATATATATATATATATATATATATATATTTTATATATTGGCAGGGGGGATAGATGAAAAGGCTCAAATTTGGCTCCCAAACACCAATGGGAGTTATCATTGCTCTTTTCAAAAAATTCACTAACCTTTATTCCTTTATCATCAAAGTAGACATTTTTTTACGGGCATGGATTTTTCCAAAGAAAACACTATCATTCCCTATTTTACTAAATCATGGGTCAAAATCTAACATTTTTTCGAAGGTGAATATAAAAAAAATAGTGTTCATATATCTAAACTACTTTTAATATTTTGAGATATTACTTTTGTTTAAGTAAGTGTTACTCTTATGTATAACTTTTCAAAAAAAAAAAAAAAAAAAACTAACTATTCTTATGCATTGTGCATAGAGAGTGGTAATTACATAGATAAAAGTTGTAACATGAAATTAGAGTCTGTGGTCATAAAAGTGGTACCTAAAACTCTGTTTGAGATTGCCACGTCCAGAGATGGTATCACTTTATTATTTCAGTAAATTACACTTACTTCCTCTGAGGTTTGGGCAAATCTCACATGAGTGGAGCCTTTACGGTTTATTACTCTTGATAGGGAAAAATAATCTTGACCTAACTTGACCTATACAGAGACAATTATGTATTGACCAGCCGCCATGCCTCTTCAACATTTAAGCGATAAATATCCCATTACCAAGGATAACAATTCTATTAGATAAGAATGATGACAAATCGTATCAATGATATGATTTGTCATGGGTAAGTTCAAATCTTATCAACGATAAGATTTCCATAGGATAAAGTTCTGTGGGCTAAGAACAATGAAATTCCCTTATCAAGAATAAGGGAACTCACTATAAATTTGAAGACAGACTCGGGAATAAGGTACGCCATAATTGAGATATTAAATTCTTATTGGACATTGAATCGTCAAGTACTAACTTGACCATCGGAGTGCACCCGGCCGGCACCGCGCCGGTCATCACTTCTTTTGTTTTTGCAGGAAACAGTGTTGTACCAGATCGCGGCGAATTTCAGCCTCAACAACTCTAATCTCCCTTAAGACTATAAAAATGCAACTATACCCTTATATGTAATATATTTTTATAATACAAAATATATTATAAAATCTAAAAAAATCAAGTATTCTATCTCATCTATTTTGTTCCTTTCCCTTTCCTCTCCAACACCGTTACCCTCTACTAAAAAAAAAAAAAAATTCTTGTTAAAAAAAGAAAAGAAAAGAAATAAGTGTAAGGGTAATTTAGTCATTTTATAATTTATTTATTTATTTATTTATTTATTTTTTCTGTTTTTACAAGTTTTGATGGAGGAGACTGTCTATCTACTTTGTATAAGGTTTCAAATACCTGAGAGAATTGTGAGTTGCCCTGCCATATTGTGACCTGGTCGTGTTATTTATCATGTCCTGAAATTATTGGACAGACAACAAAGCAATGAAGAGAGCAAAGTTGTTTGGTTTACCCCTTATTCAAATGTGGTTGCATGGTGAGTCTTGTTCGCCACGTTGTTTTCCTTTGGTTTTTGAAGAGGTTAAGTTAGAGTCGGTGCATATTGTACCAGTAGCGCTTCACCAAACTAGGAACAAATGGACCATTGACAATAATTATCCCACCTATGAACTACCTATATATTTAGAGCAGCCCAAATTCTTTGTATATTTGATCATCAAATTTAAAGGAATTGCATAAAATCTCCTTGCTTTAATCCTCGTAATAAAAGTGGGAGTTTATGCAATTTATCCTTAAAATACGCATAAAATTAGAATTTGCAATGGACATTAATACCCATGAACAAAACTATATTATTTTATAATGATTAGATTAAAATTAATAATGATAATAAAAAAAACTATATTATTCAGGTTTTTTCCGCTTTGTTTTAATTTAAATTTAAAATTTCAGTAAATTAGTTAGATTCAAAAAGCTGTAAAAATTAGTTAAAGCTACCCCGGAGACCTATGCTTTATATCTTCGTTCATTAATCTGAGAATAATCTAAATTCTTCAAATTTTGAACTTCACTTGCTTTTAAGATGCAAAATAAAACGAACTCTTTTAAGTCTGCAACTTATAATGAATGTTTACCCCCAAAAAAACTTATAATGAATGCACTTCAATTTCAATTAAATGATGGAAATTATCCAATCTAGGCCCTTTCTTGCACATCTGTCTTAACAAGTAGGTAAGTGAGTAAAGTATATATATATTTTTTTCACAATTGTTTTGCCTTGACATTATGTCCTAACTCACTATTCTTTTAAACGGATGTTACTCTCACACTCCTGTTTTTAGGGTTTGTAACTTAAATTTTGTCACTTTTACGCTTCATTTTCTATTGACATGTAATTAAATTGTCTATAGTTGACATGTTGAATTGTGCTGAATGACATCTGTATCACCGTATGAATTTTAAGAGAAAGGTACAAGTAGAGCTTTTTGCAGTACCAAGACAAACAATTACAACGTACAGACATGATGAAGATACAAAAAGAACTAAAATTTGAACCAGCGCAAGGAAGCTAATTGATCAACAATAACACACTAACAAAAAAGAACCTCAAAAATATAAACCTAGTCCGCTTTAGTTTGTGTGAGCTCCTGTGAAATAGATCCAATAATGTTGTCTGATACCATCTGATTAGAGATTATTGGCTTTGTGAAGTAAAAAGTTCGGTAATACCATTCAACCAGTTCCGGAGACAAACTTCTTAGCATGAACAGCACCCTGAACCATTTTGGTTCTGTCACATATCTTTCTCCTCGGCACACTCCATTAACAATGGCTTTTGCACATGCGCTGCAACTCATCACCGGCATCGCCTGAACAGCATCCTGTCAACCATTAATGTTCAGTATTTGATTAACGTATTTGTTGATTCGTCGTATCCAACCCAATTACTCTAATCAATGAATGTGTTAGCAGATGCATTAAGCACGGTTTTACTTTAATTTATTAACATAAACAAGTATTAGGATTCATTTGTAAATGTATCTTACATCTCTCAGTTTGCAATTTACTTCAATGAGACCATCCTTGGATAAAACTTTGCCTTGGGTGATTTCTGAATCTATAAAACCTAGAGTTATAATAGTCATTGTGATTTCAGGACCCAATTCAACTCTCAGTGTCTCATAGAAGCTTATCAGTGCCGCTTTACTTGCCTGAAATTGTACAAGAAAAAACAATGTGTATTAATAATTAAACATGAGATAGAGTAGAATATAGATTATATATATCATGTGTAGTAGTAGTGTGTACGAATCAAATTAATTATTTACACTGTATAAGTTCAGTCTTGGTGGATGTAACAGTGCCGCAGATGACGAATTTACAACAATTTTTCCCTTGGTCTTTTTGAGGTGAGGAATTGCAAAATGAGTAGCATAAATTGATCCCCAAAAATTTATATCCTGCTCACTTCCAACAAGAAAAAACGTACGTACTTTAATGAACTCAAAGCAAGAAAAGAATGAAAAACGTACAAATAGTACTATTAATACGACAACTCGGATTAATACCATCACAGGTGCGAACTTAGTAATGTCAGTGACATCTTCAAATGTGCAGGTACAACCAATCCCCGCATTATTTACCAAATGATCCACTGTAATCGAACTTTTTTTTAGAAGGAAAAAAAAAATGTATTGTATGTATCACAGCTCATAAATATTAAGTATTAGCCAGTGAACAATAAATATAAAATTACGTACATCGGCCGAAGTGGTGGATAGCTTCATTAACAAATCGGCTACAGTGGTTGACGTTTGAGACATCTGCACAAACAGGAAGGACATCTGGCGAGCCAAGTCCGCGAGCTTTCTCAGCAACCTCTAGGAGTCGCTTCTCTCTCCAAGCA
>JAOTQH010260587.1:0-11272 GCA_025631255.1 Cornus kousa | reverse complement strand
GGAAGTTTACAATAAGGCTTCGTACTCTTCTCTCATCAGCAATTTTGATAGATAGAAATGGAATGTGAAAAGTCCTCAATTCAGTTTGTTCGATGATCGAAATCGCTCGATCACCTTCGTCAAAATATAAGAGTCAAATAATGTATACACATCTCACCCAAAAAGGGTCTGGATACCGAAACTAGTTTCCAAATTTCACACCATATATATGCAATAGTTTACAGCAATTTTTTTTAAATTTAACTTCAAAAAAAATGTGCTTTAATTACATTTGTGCTTGGTAAAAAACAGAATCTTTTGGACAAACAAACAATAGAAATGAACAAAAATTAACGATAAAAAAAAAAAAAAAAAAAATCTAAGAATAATTAATACTCTCCCTATTTAAAAATTACTCCAATGTTTTCACATGTTGGTGTAAGTGACCTATTAAAATGTATACTAATTAGTAGTGTACATTTTATATATTGAGAAATAATCCAAATATGTGGGAAAGCAAGGGTATTCTCACAAATTAAGTCAATATATTGAGTGTGGTGGAGCCTATAAATACATGACCCTCTGTGAGATATATTTTTGTAATTGACATATTTCGGTAACAAAACAAGTTCTAGTTGAATTGTAATTTCAGTTAACATATCAGACTTGACATCGACTACGGAATTCGGAGGTTGTTCAGAAGAGGAAAGAAGAACACATTAAGACACCATTTCCCCCTTAAGACACAAATATCTATATGGTATAGTTTCCGGAAGTTCATAATCCAAGTTTCAGTTGGATTCTGTCAAGTGGGAACCGGTCCAAGAGCTAAGATTTGAAGAACTTCTTTCTGTTCTTTGGGAAATGGTACCAAATGTGAGAACCGGTTCCAGAAGTCCTGACTGCATTTTGTTTAAATCCTTTTTGACCCAACATTCCCTCCAAATCCTATACAACAATTTTCCTTTATTTTCAGAAGGAATAGGACTTTACAAACCTCTATATAAACCATGTCATACACATAGGTTTAGACACGGCTTTTGTTCTACAAATCATTATTCATGAAAGCCTTAGAAAGATTATTTTTACAAAAAATCAAAAATCGGAGTTGATTTTCCTGTCATCTTTCTAGAACACATATACAAACACACATAGAGAGTTTAGAGTTGTGGTGTTCATATCCTGATCGTGATCATACAGTTGCATTTATATCATTGGTTACAGTTTCAAGTTTATGATGTGTCATGCAAGAGTTGCTCATCCTAAAAATGAAAAATAAATGAATTATAAGACATAAGAAAAATGTTTTGTTCATGGAGGGTGTCCGGGGAGAAAAATAAAAATAAAAATAAAAAATGTTTGTTCCTCATGTGCTTTGTTTTTGGCATTTTATTTTTGACTGAAAAAGAAGTCGTGCTCTTGCTGTAGGAGTGTTTTGGAAAAAAAATTGGAAGCACGTTTGGGAAAGATATTTTGCTGTGAAAATATCGGAAACAAAAACATGAGCAATTATGGTTTTGGACCATGAACATTTGTCAAAACAAGAAAAAATAATTTGTTGGTGTTTTGATTTTGAGCCACTGTTCAAGAAGTGTTTCAGCACTGTGTAAAATAAAATAAGGCTGCACTAAATATGCTTTTGTTACCAAAATCGCAACGCATGCCAAATGGGACCAGTTTTGATGTATGATTTTTTCATCTGTGACTGTCTTTCTTCTATCCAGTGCAACAAATATGCCTCTTGTTTGTGCCTTCAATTATTTTTTTCTTCTACTCTGTATACTGCAGTAAAACAGAATAGTGATATAGCACTGTGTTAGGTTGGTGAGTCATGCATTAGCAAATTCTTATTCAAAATTCTGGTGGTAATAGGTGTCAGATGTTTTAAATTGTTTGTCCACAAATCATAACAAGATAATGGAGATGAAGAATTTCTTCAATAAAATTTCTAAAACTAATCACATATTTAGGGTAGGGCAAGTTGAGATCCACATGTGTGATTTTTTTAAAAGGGCAAACGTATTGTTTAATTTAAAATTTTCAATGTTAGGATTTTGATCTTATAGTTTTCAAAAGAAGTAATGTTGATTGGTTTTTGCAGCGACAAGATTATACCCAACTCAATTATTAAATTGCCACATGAGTTGGTTTTTACCGTCGACCGTCAAGTTTATCAAATAGTTTGATCCACAAATAGTTTTTGCAAAACTAAAATGATTCAATTGAAATATCAGTTGAAAAAAAAAATTAAAAAATAAAAAATAAAAAATTGGAGAAATATTTTACTTTAAATCCAAAATAGTTTGGTCAGATCCTATTGATCTTGGACACTTAACTCTTGATTACAAGCTCATTCAATCCAAGCATCGGACATTTTCACTTTATCAAAAGCTCGCTCGTGCAAAAACCTACTTTGCAAAACACTCTCGAGCCTCTCTTTAATCTTTTATCCCTCTTTAATCGTTTATCTGGATTCATAATTATGGGTCAGTGACTGTATAGAAAAGAGAAAATGCACAAAATAAATCTCAACTTTTATTTGGAATGAATGATGAAAAATTCACATAAATATATGAAGGCAATTAAATGCAAGTTACTCATTTGTTAGAATTCATTTGTTGAAAATTTTGAGAGTAAAACAATAATTCAAAAAAGATTTAAGTTTTATTTTAAACAAACTCAAAGTTGAAAATAATTTAAAATAGAATCGTTCATCAAACAAGTTCGGTATTGGTTTTCAACAAGTTCGGTATTGGTTTTCAACATCGAGTCAAATTTTTCCATTACTCTTGTAAGAAACATGGTAGATTCTCCAAAATTATCTGAAACAAAGCATTCAATTATATCATTGAGTACAGTGTCACATGTATGATGTGTCATGTAAGAGTTGTTCATCTGAAAATGAAAAATGAAAGATGTCGACACATAAAAAAATGTTTTGTTTATGAAGGGCGCCCAAAAAAAAAAAAAAAAAAAACCAAAAAATTGTAAGGTAGTCTATAGTTTTGACAGTTTTGATTTATGATTTTCTCAAGTAAACTGCCTTCTCTCTAGGGCAACATTCTTGCCACTTCATTGCTGATATATGCGTATTAGCAAATTCTTACTCAGAACTCTGGTTGTAGTATGTGTATGTCCTATTGTTTGTAAGATAATGTAGATGAAGATTTTCTTCAAAAAAAAAAAAAATCTCTATGGCTCAATCACATATATAGGGTAAGGTGAGTTGAGAGGTTTTAAAAGGCTCAAAATATTATTTTACTTAAAATTTTCAATGTTTGAATTTTGATCTTTATAGTTTTCAAAGGAGTAATGTTACAAAAATCAATCGACTTCAATAATATTACAGAAATAAACTTTTGTCAGTTTTTAAAAAGAGTAGATTCTCTCTCTCAAGTGTTTACTTTATTAAGCCTCTCCCCAATCTAGGGTTTGGCATAGATTCCTTCCGTATATATGGTTGAGAGATCCAATCTAGGGTTTGACATAAATTCATTCCAAATATGTGGTTGAGAGATTCAGAGCAATGTACACATAAAAACCAAGTAAGGGCATACAACCAAGTGTGTGATTTGCAAATCAATGATTGAACCACCTTGAAGAAGCATATTGTATGATAAATGAATTTGTTGACAGATCAACTGCTTGAAGATGAAGACGCTTGCTTCTCAATGAGTGCCACAATTAGGCTCCGCGCATGCTCTCACTACCATAGAAAAAAATCCTCTCAATTTTACATTATTTAATCATGTGACTTTGATATATCGGAGCAGTTCTATACTCCCCCACGTACATGAATATAATAACATTGAGGATAAATTAACGTCATGAATGAAACTATATATATTATTTTTTTTTTTTTTTTTTTTTTATTGAAGAATAATGATGACAAACCTTAGGTAGGCTTTGGAGAAAAAATAGGTGTCTAAAAGTTCAAAATGTTAATTTTTGTTGGGACTAGTTATGCATAATATTTAGGGGAATAAAAAACAGATTTTTGTTGCTTGGGAATTATTTGAAATCATTTGCATGAGTTATAGAATTTAAGAAAACATTTGGAATATCCACGAATTGTTCAAACATATCATATATACTAAAACATTTGGAATATCCACGAATTGTTCAAACATATCATAAGGCTGTCAAGTAACCCTGGCTTGGCTGACCCGACCCGGACCCGTTTCAGATGAAGCCAAGGACAATGAAGAAGAAGAAGAAGAAGAAGAAGTAACCATGGGCTTACTAATTTTATAAAATTCATTTAATTTTCAAAGAAAATCTAAAGCATTTCGCGACTCATAAATGTGATAATATAGAAAATGTACACCAGCAACACTGCACATAACCCTTCTATGTTGCACCACAGAAAAATGAAATCATATACAGGGAGTCACCGAAAAAGCATCAAATACAGGAAGACCTTAAAACACAATAACACAAGAAATACAATTTATAAAGACAAATAACAGACGGCAATCACAGTCTCGTTTCTTTCCATTATCCTAGGGCTCCCTTAAACCTTCTCTAGGCCTTAAATGAAGTATGTACATTTTTATTTACGTTAAAACAAAAGGAATAGACTACCATCTGAAATTCACCACGGCAAACTGGCTTGCTATGCGTTCGAAGTATGTATGTTTACCCCACTGGTAGTTGAGTGCCAGAAGACCTCTGGGCATGACCCCGAGATGTTGAGTTCAACTCCTCCGTGTCAAGTCTCTATCCTAGGCTTACTCGATACCCTACGGTACTTGAGAAAAAAGTATGCAAACGGAAAGAGAAACATAGGACAAGTCGAACTACATTCAGGTTCCCAAACTCTCGCACAGAAAGTATGCACGTGTGGTGGTGTGCATGAAATACGAAAAGAGAGACCACCATAGGAATCCAGAAAAGGAACTAATCTCAAAAACCTAGTATGTGCACAATATATGACTACCCAAGTGCAACGTTCAAATCCAAGTGTTGGCTTTCTTGACGATTAAAAGTATTATTCGATTAACCAAAACAACACAGAGAAACTGGGCTATAATAGGGCTGCTCCATGTTACTCGTTAAGGGTATTGTGTATCATGAAACAGCATTTCAACTCTCATCTTGCAGTTCAAAACGTTTAAAGTAACAGGATAACACCCTGCCAATGGTCCCAAAACACCCACTAAACATTAAAATTAACAAGATAATATTTACTAAGCAACTAATTTGTATTAGTGTGTGGCCTAAGCAGTAAATGATGCCAATTATCTTCCTTGTAGCAGTCCATTTTTGGTGCTTTAGTTTCTGTAGCATTGTAAACGAACATTAAATTACCTTGATCGCCGGTGCAGTATCTGATGCAACTGTCGACTTCAGAAATTCAAGGTTGGAACCCAAGGTCCACTCTGGATCTATGTTAACGACATTGACATAAAGGCATTGTTGATGAACAGTAATTTGAAATCAACAATTCCATTACTACGACAGCTCCACCAATTGTCATTTCTTCTTAATTTATCTTCAGTGTACCCCATCATACAAAGACGCTAAACTTGAAATCTACCACCAACACATTATAAGTGTCGGTGTGCATCATCTAAAAACCTGGTATGTGCACAATCTAAGGCTGCCCAAGTGCAACTGTCAATCCAAGTGTTCGGTTTCTTCACGGCTAAAAGTAATACACACTAAACCAATACTACATATGAAAAAGTAGGCTATAGTGGGGCTGATCCTTGTACTCGTTAAGGGTATTGTGTATCATGAAACAGCTTTTCAACTCATCTTGCAGTTCAAAGGGATTAAAGTTACTTGTGGGATGAAATCCTACCAATAGTGCAAAAACACCTATTAAAGATCAAAATTCACAAGATAATATTTACTAAGCAACTTATTTGGAATAAGAATAAGCAACTTTTTTGTATTAGTGTGTGGCCTAAAAGGTAAATGTTACCAATTCTTTTCCTTGTAGCAGCCTATTTTTGGTGCTTTAGTTGCTCTACCATTGTGAACAACGTTAAATTGCGTTGATCTATCTGTTGACATCAGAAGTTTTTTTTTTTTTTTTGATAAGTGTGTTGACATCAGAAGTTCAAGGTTGGAACCCAAGTCCACTCTAGACATATGTGAACGGCATTGACGTTGAGATATTGTTGATGATCAATAGTTTGGAATCAACAATAACAACTCCACTAATGGTTATTTCTTCTAACTATCCTGAGTGTCCCCGATCATATTAAGATGCTAAACTTGAAATCAACCACCAGCACATTATATGTGTCATCATGTATCATCTAAACATTTTTCCAACCCAACCATGTGAAGATGTTTCTACAAATAGATAAAGTATTATAAAATAGAACCACCCAGACATAATAAGTTTTGTAATGTATAATCTAACATTTTCCAAATGTTTCCTAGAAATTAGTTAAGGTAAAGTAAAATAAAATATAACCATCAAGACTTATAAATGCCATTGTGTATCATCTACACATTTTTCTAATGCAAGCAATATGTATATTTTCCTCGAATTAGATAAAGCAAAATAAAATAGAAATATGAAAATTATCCTTACAACATTTGATGGGCAACTAATTGAACTCAAGCCACAAGAAAAATGACCAGCTTATTTATGAGTAACAAAATAAATACTCAAACAAAGCATAATACATATACGAAACATATGTGACTGCCTATAAATTAAAGGGGTTCCTTCAATTGCTCGAAGAGCCGATTTTGTTTCCTAATAAGTTATTAAACGGGACTATTAGACATCTATGCAATCCACAAACTTGATAAGAAGAACATATGAGAAAGTCACCAAACCTTTTTAAACTTCAAATTTACAGTAAAATCTTCATCTTGCTCTTATGGTTCACCATCATCTCTGTCACAGCTTCCCCAAAAGCTTCCTCTTTCTCTTCAAAAGCACCATTTACCATTACATCATCGTCACCACCACCACCACCACCACCACCACCACCACCACTTTCTCCTTGGTTTGCAACCAGTCCCATCACCACAAGTGTTGCCCCCTTCATCACACACTTCGACATCGGCAGTTCCAACACCGGCACATACCACTGTCTCGCGCTCACCGGAACTTCAATGCTCTTCAACTGAACCCCTAAAGTCCCCAACGGCGAACCCATCCAAGCCCTCAGCTCAGCAACCTGTTCATTCCTCGCAAAGAGCCTCCCCTGTTTCTTGGAATCTGTAATCTCAACATGTTCAAGCATCGCGTGTTGTTCAATTAGAAACAGCAACATTCGATGCCTCACCACTGCATCTTTCAAGCACTGAAATGCCAAATGAACACCGAATTTCAGCAAATCACTGGTCAACTCCGACTCTTCGTCGTCGTCGTCCTCACTCTGACCAACACCAACGCCATTGAATTCCTCCAGACTTGTAGGGTAAAGAAACAAGAAACTCTCAAGTTTGGTCCCAAACCTAACCCTCCATTTCAGCAACGAATCCTCACCGCCATGGCCAGAAGACGGAAGCTCGATCTGCAGAGAGCGAATATCTCGGAATTTACTCAGGGAACAAACAGCGGAGCGGAACGAATCGCCGTAGAAGGCGGAGATCAAGGAGGGGACAGGCCTGGGAGCAACGATTTGGCTGATGAATCGGAAGGGTTTGGAGGCGATGTCTTTGAGGAGGAACCGGATGAGCTTCTTGGAGAGGTTGACGGAGGAGTCGGAGGAGTTGCTGGCGTGGTCGTCTTTTTCGGAGGAATTGGGTTTCCGGCGAGGGACGGCGAAGGAGACGGAAAGGACCTGAGGGATTGCGGCAGCGAATCGGGTGGAGACGAGAGAGGTCCGGCAGAGGGTTTTGAGATCGAGGAGTTTGTTGAAGATGACCAAAACGACCTCGTCTGGTAATCGGTCGAAGTGACTTACGTCGTCTTCTCCACCTCCTCGTTCTGTGACTTTCTCTGAGTTGTTCATACTTTTTACTTCTTTGCTTCGCCAGTTCTCTCTCTATTTTCTCTCCCTATATATGTGTATTGGCTCCACTCACCGTGTAGACCCCGACTCGTCAAATGTGATTGGGCCCCATGACCCCCACCTCATCATCTCACCGTCGGTGAATCGGTCAATAAATTTTTTTTTTTCACATTTATTTATATTATTTTCTCTTTTATTATTTTTATATATTTATTTATCAATGCACACATGTTATGTGACGAAACTATGAAAAATTAGATAACTAAGAATTCTATTCCTACTTTAAAATCTACCAAATCTCTCTCCCTAGTCCCCTTCAACACAATCTTATTTGTTTGTTTTTAATGTTTTTTAAATAGAATTGCATTATTTGATAAAATAATACTTGTGTTTGTACTAGGCATTTGATCCGTCTAAACATTATACACTGAATAAGAATGGAGTTATCACTTGTTGCAGTCTTGGGTGTTGGGCTGCTTTATCTCTCCCAGTGTTGCGATTAGGGTGTTCTCTGATTCAAGTGTTCTCACGGTGTTGGCCGGTGCTGGTGCGTGGAAAGGGTGCTTATCCAATCTGTTATTGCACGTTCGGCTTCTTCTTTTTGGCATCTCCTGTTGCTGTCCACTCCATGGATGGGCTCATTCCAAGCTTGTTATCTGCGCCTCATTATCCATGTGTTGCATTGTGTCTAGTATATCAATTAGGCTCCGTTTCTAGTTGCGGGTCTTGTGGTCCTGTCTTGTTGGGTCTTATGGTCCTGTATGTTATTTCAATTATACTCTATTTCCTTTGTTTGTTTTGGATGTGGTTTGTGTATGGTTTGCTTTGTCTCTTGTAGATGCGGTGGGGCGTTGTTTTTGTCAAAAATAAATAAATAAATAAGAATAAGAATGGAGTCTCAGATCCCAAAAAAAGTGAAAGACATACAGTGTTGAATACCATTTCAAGCAGCCATGCCCAAGTCTATGGCCACAACAAGCAACTCTCATGACCCTGGTCATCTTGGCCGGGTGTAAATAACATCAATGAGAGGCATCAACCAATTGTTCTATCAATCGGCATACGGATTCTGAAACAAAAAGACTAAGGCAAAAAGAACACTTGGGTACTTAACAGTCGAATAAACGTCAAAATCTGTCACATCTTTGTCCGTCAAAGGATGGTGCATCATGTGTGTCAATAGCTCTTCATCATAACTGTACAGGTAACGAGAATCCATCTAATCGCTATAAAGTATAACTCATTTATGTTTTTCATATACACTGAAATCTGCATTCTCTAGCACTATGCCTCAAGTGCATTTGATCCATCTAAACATACACTATGAAGAATGGAATTTAGGATCAAAAAAAAGGTGGAAGACGTAGTGTTGAATACCATTTCAAGCTACATCAGCATAATGCAACCATGCCGAAGTCTATGGCCACAATAAGCAACTCACATGATTCTTGCCATTTCTGCCGCGTGTAAATAACATCAATAAGAGGCATCAACCAATTGTTTTGTCAATCAACGTATGAATCCTGGAACAAAAAGATCAAGGCAAAAAGGACATTTGAGTGCTTAACAACCGAATAGGCGTCCAAGTCTGTCACATCAAACGTGAGTGAAGCTAGCAGGTCACATACGTGTTAGTCAGAGGATGGTGCGTCACGTGCGCCAATAGTTTTCACACATCAACTTCATCACAGCTGTACAAGTGGCGACAATCTAACCGTGAACCTCATTTCTCTACCATTATAAAATAAAACTCATTTATTACGAAGAAGATGTGCGACACCAACACGCGTTTTTTATACATTGTAGCCTTCCTATACTTGGCTTTTATAGCTTTCTTTTACAATACTCTGTAATCTTAGAATTACATTTCTTTGAACTTATACGCATGTAGCTTATAGCTTTCATTTGGAGCTTGTAATTGTTAGTCAATGGTTCAGCTATTGAGTCCTTGAGGTCACATCCTTTATTCCATCCAAGAAACTCACATCAAGTTTAATATTCCTTTTATTAGGGTGGAAGTAATATGAACCACTGAGTGGGTCATCGATTGCTTTCCACAATCGCCCGTTAGACAAGTTAACCACACAGTTGACCACAGTTATAACACTAGGAATATTTGCTTGGCTTTCATGGGCGACCAACTTGGATCTAACCTATACGAAATTACGAAACGCATCGGTGAAGAACATCTTTCGTACTATTGATGTGATATAATGATAGAATAACTTACGTCTATTTTGAATTTAAAATATAAAAGAGGAAGAATTAAGTCTTTAAATTTAGAATAGATATGTGTTATGTGTTTTTGAAAGATGATAAAATAGCTGAATTTTTCCTGATTTAGGAAACTAAATTTTCTTCAATTTTAAATTCAAGAAGTGAATTAGGTATCCAAAACACAGAAATTTCATTAAAATATTCTCAGAATAAGAGAACAATGAACATCAGACTTCTTGCATCCAAGTGAGACAGAAGAAAACCACCACACAAATTTCAATTGTTGATGTTTGTTTGTTCTAAATGTGATCACAGTATTGGATTAGATTTGCGGCTGCCTAAAACGTTCTCTATATTTTGTCTTGTATTCAGATTATGGGTGTCCAGTATTCAGATTATGGGTGTCCAATACTTATTGCTTACTCGTGTTTGAGTAAACCCAGATATAATGTAGTATCAAATTTGTTTGATTATAATAACTGTGAGTACAAAATGGATAAACTTGCATTTAACACCTATTAGAAAGGATTTGTTATACGTTATTGCTATGTTGGGGTTCACTGAATTGATGTTTTATATTTTGAATTGGATAAAATTTAATATAAAATTTGAACTAAATTTCCTACGATCTCAAATTCAATTCAAATCACCGATTCGGTACTCCCAAACATCTCAAATTCAATTCTAATCACCGATTCAGTACTCCCAAACATAACATATGTTATATCTTGATTTGGAATTCGAAGAAAGTTAAATCAAATATAGTAATTGTAAAAGCTTGAGGTTTGTTCAATGTGACTGTTGATGATGGGTATATGTACACATACTGATTTGAAGCATATGCTCTTGGGTTACATTTGGAAACCTGAGATCTTAGGTTCTGTTTATTTAGACGTAAAATATTTTATTCTTCAGGTAAAATATTATTTTATTTTTACTTTTTTGGTATCTGGCAAAGGTTTATGTCGAGGTTGAGGTGGAGTCCATCGAACTTGCACGTAAAATAACTTTATGAAAATTAATGGATAAATTATTTTTGTTAAATTTTAATATTTTTTTCTTTGTAAATATTTTACAATAACCAAACACTAAAAAATAAAAATATATTTTTTGAAGAATATTTTACATACAAACAAATGGAGCCTTAG
>JAOTQH010260548.1:0-11273 GCA_025631255.1 Cornus kousa | reverse complement strand
AGTATGGAATGCATCCAATGTGGAAAACACAAGCATTGGGCATGTATAAGATAGCATGGAACATAAGAGATGGTGTGTGAAGTGTGTTATGTAAATTTGTGATGTTCGATCGATCATAAAAATGTGAAATCGATCCAAGTTGGATCGATCTGGAATAGGTGAGATCAATCTTTCTTAAATCGATCTGAGAAAGATTTGATCGATCGAACTACTATGTGAAACTTGAAAAGTCATAGATCTATGATATGGATGGCACGAGGACCTCCCGAGCAAGCTTGTGGGCCCATTCACACAACAACAACACAAAAATTGTCACTTTCCTTGGCCCGTGACCCCCAAAAACGAAATCCAAATCAAAGAAGATACAAAAATATATACACATATATATATACAAAAACTTGGAAACTTCAAGTATGGCAAGAAAATCAACATGGCAACTTAGATCTAATATGGTAAGCTTAGATTCTTCAAGATTGAAGCTCAAAATCAAAAGAAAATCCAAAACATACCAAGATCAGAGAGGAGAGAAGTGGAGATCGAGAGAGATGATGAAATCAGAGATAAGAGATGATGTGGAAGCTTGGAAAACTCGCCGAAGAGTTCGCTGAAGTTGGGAGAGATGGATTGAGCAGCGGGAGTGAAAAAGGGTTTGAGATTGATCTTTGAAATCAATCTAATGACCCTAGGGTTTGTTTTTAAAAATGATCTCTGGAATGTTCGATAGTTCGAAAAGGAACTCAGATCGATCGAACTTAAATCGATCTGAAAATCCTTAAGATCGATCTCCCCTAACTAAACGACAAATATTTTTGAAAATTTTTAAATTTTTGAAAATTTAAAAATTAAAAATTAAAAAATATTTTTGGATTTTTGGTAATAAGATAAAAGAAATAAAATAAAAAAAAAAAAAAAATAAAACAAATAAAATGTTTTTGTAATTTTTTAAAAATAAAATAAACAAAAATAAAAATATTTTTGTAATTTTGAAAAGGTTTAAAACTTTTTTTTTTTTTTTTTGGATATTGAGATTTATAATTGAAACTGTAGTCAAAGTCAACAGTGAACAAAAGATACAGATCTATCAATCCAAGATCGATCTAGAATGGGCTCAGATTAATCGAACATGCAAAAACCTACATATATGTTCGAACGATGGAACAAAGAGGCCTTTTTCAGGGGCTTCAAAAATTTTTCTAAGTGTTGAAAATGAAGATCAATCCCAGAGGAAGTTGGATCGATCTTGGAATTTCAGATCGATCTTGGAATTTTAGATCGATCTAAGAAAATTTTTGCATGATACACAGAGAGCTGTTTTATGTAGGAAATCTTCGCACGACGAAACAAAGAGGTGATTGGATGCAGGAATGGAAGTTCGATCGATCGAACTTCTTCTAAAATCAATCGAATAGGCACAAAATGCCCATTTTCAACATGAAAGTATATGCAACCTCAATCAAAGTTCCTAGACATGTGTATGAACCCAAAACAAATATCTAGACGTCGTAAGAAATGGAAGATAAAATAGAAATGAGGGAGGAATAAGGTTGTAATACCCTACGAAATGCACTATCCTTTAACGTCTCTAGCAAGACGTTTGGCTCTTTTAGCCCAGATCAAACATCTTGTAATGCATCCCCTCCTTAACAGGCTGAATGGATTTTTGAACCCTACCCAACAAATGGTTCCCTAAAGAACTTGTTGGATTAGGATCAAAAGAGATTGTTGGTCCTTGGTCAATGTAATCTTTGGGCTTCCATGCCCTCTCAAAACTAGCCTTTGAAACAACATTTTTTTTATTCAAGTTTTAAGATGAACCTTTTGAAATTTCATTCTTAACTAAAAACTCACATTCATTGTCAAGACACTTTTCTACAACACTCACCTCTTCATGCTTGTCAATTGAATTAGGGGTTGGATTGAAGATATTCAACTTCATCTTCATATGACCAAACGAGATTTTCATTATACCTGCTTTACAATTTATGTTAGCATTTGCGATTGCCAAGAAAGGACTACCAATGATAATAGGAATTTGGCTCTTAGTTCGATCGATCATAGAACAAGTTGGATCGATCGAACATGAGGATTTTGTATTTCTTTGCCCATGGTTTGGATCCATCGAAATGTACTGAGATCGATCGAACCATAACTTGGATCGATCGAACTTGGCTGTTTTGCACCTATGCTTTTTTTCCTCTTCTTTTCTCCTTGCACTTTGCTCCTTTCCTTCTTCAATCTCAGAAATGCTTCAAATAAGCTCTTATTGGGCTGAGTAAACTTATTTTTAAGGTTAGTGCCTGAAAATGGAAATAACGCGTAATGAGTCTAAAATAATAAAATAAGATAGATAAAGGTTGTAGAATACCTAAGCTTAATGGGTTTAAATGCGCACTTTTCAGTGCTCATCACACCTCCCCACCCCACCCTGATTCCATCTCTATCCGCTGGGTCTTGTGCCCAGCCATATATACATTTTGATACAAGACCACATCAAAGAACCATATGCAGTTGGGAAGGTAGGTCCGAGTAGCATAAGTGTCAGTGAGAGTAATGGTGCCATGGAGAACGGTGGCCATGTCTGCACCTTATAGCCTCTGTAAAGTCGAGTAATCAATCCCTGGAGGATAGGTATGTGGGCACTGAAATGCTATCGATATTGTCTTGACAGTGATACGGATAAGGTGCCCATCAATGGTAGTTCATAACTCTGTTAGGTTACTCAATCTCGGCCTGAGGTTCTGGTAGAAAAGCTGAACCAGTCTCGAGTAGACCGGGTTGGTCACTGGGGCCAAAATAAGAGAAAGGCGACAATGGTAGATCTCGTTGTACGACCACTTGGTCGTGGCTGCCCATACAAAAGTATCCTCATCAAATATAGACTCATGCGCTACTGAAAGACATACAAACTTTCGAGTAACCCTGTCTCAGACTATAGCTGGTTGTGTCGGTGGTGGCTCGAGTGCAGGTGATAGAGGTGGCTCGGGATCACCCTCTAAAGATGAAAAAGAAGAGAAGAAAGAATGCTCCGGCTGAACTAGAGCTGGCTCCTCAGTTCGGGGCCTCACCTGGCGACTATAAGTTCGGTTAGCTGTAGTCTTGAACCAAGTCATGACCTGCAAAAAGAAAGAACACTTGCAATTATAGTCAGTAACAAGGAATGGTATATAAAATTTAGAAATGAAAGCACTAAAGATAGAAACATGCTTATCAGATTAAGATAGACAACACGATGCTGAAATGATGCATACATCATAGTGTAGAAGCACATGAATCTATTCATGCAAGTGGCAATACAAGCCAAGTATATACAGTGAATGAATAAAAGGTATACTCTGATTCATCAAGTAACTTGAAATATGCTAGACATGACAAGTAAAGAATGCAACCAACGTGGAAAACATAGGTATTGGGCATAAATATGATAACATGAAACACAGGAGAGGGTATAGGAGTATCAATATCCAAAACAGTGAAGTTTAAACGATCATGGAGAAATGTGATCGATCCTATGTTGGATCGATCATGACATCTATTGGATCGATCGTGCTCTGAATGATCAGAGCACTGGTGTGATCGATTAAACCTGCTGAAAATTGAAAAGTCACCCGTTCGTGACGTGGACGACACCGGGTGAATCCTGTTGTTTACTTTAAAGCTCGTGACCCCCTATACTCCTTAAGAACGCACAAATGATCACTTAAAATGGCACGTGACCCCTGAACCAAATTCAAAAATAAAAACAATATATACAAATATATAAATATATATGCACATGCTCATAATCCAAAAAATGGAAATGAAATCAACATAGAAAGCTTCGAATCTAAGCATAGAAACAAAATAAAACATAAATCAAAAGTAAAATGAAAAAGGAAGCTTGAACTTATCGAGATTTGAGGAAAGAAGAGATGAGAGAGAAGATATGAGGGTTTTGGGGTCTGGAACACACCAGAGTCTCGCTGGAGATGGGGAAGATGAAGGAAAGCCTCGGGAGAGAGATAAGGTTGTGGATCAATGAAATGAACGATCCAAATGAGCCTTGGGTTTATTTTTAAAAAACTATTCCCGACATATGTGATCGATCACATGGTCTATTAGATTGATTGAACCTAGATCAATCATAAAGGTGCTCAGATCAATCGAACATGCAAAACAACAAACTATTTTTTATTTTTCTTATAAAATTTTTGAATTTTTGAAAATTTAAACTATTTAAATTTTTTTTTTTTTTTTTTTGAAAAGTCAAAGTCAACTGAAAGTCAAAAGGTGGAACTCTGAACGATTAGAGTAGTATCGATCAAACTTAGATCGATCCAAGGGTTCGAACGATGGACAGAGACATAAAAATCTGCAGAGAAGTTCAAAAGATGGGACAGAGACATGAAATTTTTAGAACTTCAAAAAATTTCTAAGGATGGAATTGAGATTCATCACAGGGACAATTGGATCAATCAGATATAAAGTTCGAACAATGGACAGAGACCTGAAATTCTGTAGAGAATCTCGAACAATGGGATAAAGACTTGAAAATCTGCAGAAAATTAACTACGGAGATGTTCGATTAATCGAGGGTGCTCTTGTGATTGATCAAACAAACACTAAATGCCTAATTTAGAGATGAAAGTGCACACATCCTCTATCAAAACCTCAAAACAAAAATGGATGATCATGGATTGTATCTAGACGACGCAAGAATAGAAAATAAAAAGAAATGAGGGAGAAATAGGGGAAAACCCTACGAAGCACTAGTGTTTAACGTCTTTAGCAAGAGGTTGGACTCTTTTAGCCCAGATCAAAGATCTTGGTAGGCATCCCCTTCTTGATGGGGTGAGTAGAACTTTGATCCCCACCCAACAAACTATTCTCTAAGGAAATTTTTGGATTTGGTTCAAGTGAAATTAATGGCCTTTGGTCAACAAAACTTTTGGGCTTCAATGCCCGTTCAACACTAGATTTGAAAACAAGTTCTTTTGAAATCTTTTCGGAAAGCAAACCATTTGATGTTTGAACACTAAGCAAAGACTCATTTTTGTCAAATTCATTTGCAAAACATTTTTCAACAACATATATATCTTCATGTTTGTCCATAGAGTCGGGGGTTGGATTAAAATGTTCAACTTCACTTTCATATGACCAAATGAAATCTTCATTATCGCCGTCCTACAATTGATGTTGGCATTAGCAATAGCTAAGAAAGGATGGCCAAGGATAATGGGAATTTGGCTCTTAGGATTTGGGATCGGTTCTGCATCAATGACAACAAAATCAACAGGGAAGAAGAACTTGTCAATTTTAATCAAAACATCTTCAATAATACCTCGGGGCTTCTTAATTGATTGGTCGGCTAGTTGTAAAACTACCGACGTCAGTTTTAAATCACCTAAGCCCAATTGAACATAAACCGACTAAAGGAGAAGATTCACATTCGCTCCTAAATCAAGAAGAGCCCGATTGATAACATGATCACCAATAGTGCATGAAGTGGTTGGTGAACCAGGGTCTTTAAATTTCTGGAGGGTGTTGTGTTGTAAGATAGAGCTTACTTGTTCGTTAAGAAAACTTTTCTTTGTGATTGGCTTTTGTTTTTCCTCTTAAGGGTGCAAAGATCTTTCAAAAATTTAGCATAAGCCAGAATTTGTCGAATTGCATCCAAGAGATGAAGATTGATTTTTACTTCCCTAAACACATAAATGATTTCATTTTCCTTGCTTTGTTGCATTTCAAGAGAGGTGGATGCTTTTAAAGCATTCAAAAATGGAGCCTTAGGCTTAAAATCTTTTTCAAAAATATTCCTTGAAGCATTTTCAATAATAGGGTCTTTCAAATTTAATGAAGGAGGAATAGGATGTGAGACAGGATGGGTGTCAACTTTGGGTTGCACCGGTTCCCTCTCTTCATTGGAAACACCGACTTAGTTGTCAATAACTCTCCCACTTCTCAAAGTGGTCGCCGCATTCACATGTTCAAGTGTATGACCTTCCAAAGAGGAATTGGTCTCCATAATAAATTGTTGCTTTGGTGGGGGATTCAAAGGCATTTTCCCATTCTCCCTTGCATTCAACGTGCTAGTTATTTGTAACGACCCCAAACCTATGGGTCCGAATCGATAACCAAGTCCTTACCCGAACCCAAGGTCAACTAAGGATACTATTGTCCTTTCCTATGTCAATGCATATTATACGTCTTATTCCAGGGTTTATAATAATAATAATAAAAATAATAATAATAATGTTAATAATTAAATGAGATCATAACTACAAAGTATGTCAAAATAGTCCACTAACCCATCAAGACCTATAGAGGAGCATCGTCTGCTACTTCCTTTCCGTATCCTGAAAAATGTTAATAATAAAGGGGTGAGCAAATTGCTCAGTAGGTGGTGCCTAAGACACACCTCTTGTAACCCCGTGAATCCAAACAATGATTAGGAACAAGGGAAACGGGGTCATGCCATGCTGGGGAAAACTTCGTAACGAAATCAACAACCACGGATCAAAGTCGTAATGAACCATGTTATGCAATGAGATGCAATGTCATGCAATGTCGCTCCCCATTTTCAAAATCTCTTCCATTTCCTCACTTTTCAAACCATTAATGTAACCCATCCCTCAGTAGCCCCTCAGCGACACGAGAGAAGGATTGGCTACTGTCCCTGACCTTTGGTAGCCCCTCGGCGTCATTTAGGGCCCAGATAGCTCAACTACGCAGAGCGATCTCCCTAGTTCCCTCTAGGCTACATTAACGCCACGGACCCTCAGTACCCCCTTGGCGTCGGGTTTTTCAAAAAACCATTTAATTTCAAAATCCTTTCCAAAAATCATTTTCTATTGTTTTATAAAACAACTTTTTCCCATTTCATGCCCAATGATAAATGCATGAAATGTCACATGTTATCAAATGTCAATATATAATTATACGCATTTCATTAACATCATACTTGCAAGTTTAAAATAAATTCCCACACTAAGTCATATTCTCATTCTCATCAAATATAACTTTATAAATAAATGGAGCATAAAGATAATTAATCTAAACAATTATATTTCATCACAATTCATTTAAACATACAACTTATTACATACAACACATAATCTCATCATGCTTCATTTACACATAGATTTCAAATAACCATAATAATATTCATAATTTAGTAAACAGTTCAACAATATATATAAAGAAAATTCATAAAGGGCAAAGAAATTTTAGCTTAGAAACCCCTACCTTAAAAAAAAAAAAAAAAACTTTCCTCACTGGATCATCAAAACCTCAATCTCCCGGCCTCCTTTACAAACTCTCGGCTCCTCTCTTTTCTCAAACTCTCTCTGTGTTGTCAAACTCTCTGTCTCTCTCGGCTCATTCTATATCTTTCCTCTCTTTAATTTTTCTCTTCTCTATTTGTATCATTACCAAGTCATAAAGCACCCATTAAATAGGCAACCGCATCGATACCATGCCAATTCAAAGATCACAATATCACTAGTGGACCCTACCACTTTCCTTTCCATTCTTTCTTTCATTAACTTTCTCTTTCTTACTTTTCCCACCAAATTTCGTGTATCTACTGTTACCTTTCTCCATGTGACAATATATATAAATATGTATTCATTATCATTATTAAGTGGACCCCACAAATACTACCTCCATTTTCCTTCCCTTTCTCTTTTCTTTTTTCTCTCTCTAACCTCGGCTGCTCCCTTTCCTTCTTATCACCATAAGATACAATATATATATATATATGCAACAAAAACCTATAAAAACCAATTCACACTTCTTCTTTTTTTGTGGGTCCCGCACATAACCATTCCCAATCCCATTTAACTAAATCATCTTTCCATCCTCACCCATTTCGGCTGGAAACTCTCCTCTTCCATCAGATTACACACACACACAAACACACACACACACACACACACACATATGTATATATATAAACTATATAAAAAAAAATAACTACAACTACACATCCACTAAAACAAACTCCAAAATTAAAGTTATAAATAATAATACTAATAAAAAAATAAAATTATGAATTAAAATCTAAAAAATTTGGATGATCACAATCTCCACCATTTAAATAGAATTTCATTCTCGAAATTTAAATTCAATAGTTTTCGTATCCTGAAAAACACTAATGGCCACAAAATAAAATTCATAAATCCTTACCCCAGGCGATGTGAGATATCGTGATATGTAGGATGTTGTGGTAGTTGCCAGTGCTAGTCACCCACCCACACACTCCGTAACCGTTGTGGTAGCTAATCGATGCGTCACCCGCCCATTAAAAAAAAAAAAAAAACAATAACAAACCCGGGCTACCTGCCCAATCACACTAACCAACCATTCCAGTAGTTGCCAGTGAACGCCATCCGCCCACAAACACCTAGCTACGAGTGGTAGTTAACCAATACTACACACTCGCCCACTCACACCCATCTACATCATCACTACACTCAGACTTTCGGCTGGGTACAAGCTAATAAAATTCTAAATTCGTTCAAACACAAAGATTTCAACATACTCCCATTATCATAAATAAATAAAATGTAATCTTTACACAAAATCAATTTCCTCAAATACACACAAATTCTCTAAAAACAAATAAAATAAATCTCGCAACGCCGACTCTTCCACCTCAGCCCGAATCTAACAATCCACGTTCATCTTCGGTACCTGAAACTGGAGGGTGGTGAGACGAAAAGTCCTAGTAGGAAAAACCGTAAGAAGAATTTTAATAATCAATTATCATACCGCAAACCCTTTATCGGACACATAATCCTACCTAAAACACCTCATCACCTGAGGCAAACCATTTGAACCTACACTATCACACCGACACGACTCACAGTACCATGCTCTCGTTGTCCCTGATAAAACAAAACAATCATGACCTTAGACCCGACATCGTGATAGAGAGGGACTGATTCTGAAAAAATGGCTGGCCATTCTTATCATCGATCTGGTCTTAGCACAGGCTTCGTTCCTGTCCTCAAGTCTAAACCTCAGACACGATCTCACACAGTCCACAAGACAACCATAAGATCCACTCACTATTAATCCATCGCTCTATGTAACCATAACGACTATACAGTCACATACCTACTATAAAAATCCTAATCGTGCCCTAATCATAACAAGCTAAAAGCAACATAGCGCGAAATACCACAATCATCGACTAGCTTAAAAGCTCTTTAGTCACCTTATAACACCCACACCAGTTAGACAACATCATAACATCATTCGATTTAATTCATGTCTCATTAAAATACTTCATAAGGCTATCTCATGTCTGAAATCTCAAAACTAGAGTAAATTACGACGATTACTTCTCAAAGGAATCATACATTCACATTTCAAATCATAAAATCCTAAGATGATACCGACACTAGTCCTTAAAACATTGCTCAAATCAAACATCTATAAAAAAAACCCAAGTATATGATTCACATCACATTACCTAATCCTCCTCGAATATACAGTTTATGACACATCCCATAGCCATCACCGATAGAATCAGACACCGAAAACGCAATCTTTATTCGACAACTTATGCCTCACATACCACCGGTCGAAACCTCTCTCAAACAAGCACCACCAAGACCAAAGACACCACCTCCCTCTATGGGAGTGAGTCGACCCAAACAACCAAACCTTTACTGGTGAACTCTAGCAATGTAACAAACCACACATAGGTCCATCCATCCACAGACGCCCAAAACTCCTAAATGGAGAACAAGACTCACAACAAATGACGCCCTTGCCAGGACTAGAACAAACAGAAAGGGTAATGAACCGCGCTTTCATAAGAGACAGATGACTCGTACCTGAATGCACCCGACACATTATCACACTCTACTCATCAATCGTCTAATCATGGACACCCATTCTAACCGAATACCCGTACGAAACTATGAACACAATTCTAGGCTATCTCGCCACTAACGGACCATCATACACTATCAACACTGAAACCTCACACACATTACTCTGCAACACCTATGCTAACCAAAACCAATCAGACAAGAGCACCCATTGATCACAGCGTATAAACACTAAGAACGATTACAGCCTACTGGACGTTGCATTTTGCTCTATCTGGAATATGTTACTCCCAAATGACAACTTTTATGCTACACGATGACATTAGACCACCCATTAAATCTCTACCTTTTTGGGCGACACTCCTTCGAACACCATGCCCATAAGACCCGTGACCTCAGTCACAACAGCCCACTAACTCTTCAAATGAAAAAGATATCTATATGGTAGCACCACTCTTACTAGTTTTAAAGAATAAACCGTTCACAATTGCCTCAACTGGCGTACAATCACATCACATATCTGACAACACATAATAAACAAATCATAATTCCCAATCCCTCCTCGGGCCATATCTTAAACTATCCCGCTCATCACATCATAACACCTTTATTGTCATTCACTTCAAACAACAATTCAAACCTATCATCCCAACGAATCATCAACCCACTACCAAGCGATTCTTCCTCCAACATCCTTAAGATAACACCATCACAACAAAAGAATAAGCATCATTCTCGATACTCCCCCACAACGGCTACTATTTACCACTAGAAAAGAACCTCCATACGTCAATGCTATGCCGGTAAATCCCAAAAAGGAAAAATGGGCACAAAGACTAGAATGCTCAATACCCAATAGACTCCTCAAAACCATCTACAACACAATTAGTCACCAACACTTAACCGATTACTCAGACCACTCTCCCAAAGGCAATCTACGCACCTAATCAAAATTTTTAATGCTCTAGGTTCAACATCTTTACCTCTCATCCTCACCATTCCTCAGAACTCCCTTGGCCCCAACAAAAGTCAAATGGGGCTACTAGCTACACTTACGGGATCACCCCCATCCTAATCATTCTAATCATCAATTTATCTCTTCGGATCCTCAAACAACAAGTACCACTTCTCGATACTCTAGGCATAATATGAAATACAACCCTAGTCTATGGCTTCCAAATTCTAAAGCATAGTCTATTTGGTACACAATACCCACTATCTATCACCTCATCTATAATCGACCAGCACTTCAATAACCCCATACTACCTGCATTATTATGACGACCCTGGATTTTTAAACCCAGTGTGTCATGTGATGAACCAAAAGACGACCTGATAACGGATCTGAAATATGGAAGCGAAAGATAACATGAAAAGGAGTTCCTAAGTCTCAAATGAATCCCCCATGGCATGATCAAATTGCATTATATGTTATTATAAGATGGTGTGAACATA
>JAOTQH010260509.1:0-11276 GCA_025631255.1 Cornus kousa | reverse complement strand
TAACACGTATAAATATATTTCACTTGTTTGGCATACGTTACTCCAGGGGTATTTTGGTCACAAAATTCACTTTGGCAAATCAATTGTCAACCACGCGCTGGGTTAACGGCCCCAATTGACAGAATTGGGTTAAAATGATAACGTTGTTATATTGTTCGGGGTTTTTAAAACTGGTTGGGGTTTTATGATCATTTTTTGATAGTATTGGGGGTTTTGAGAAATTTGCCCTTTATTCTATTCCAATAACTAAATATCATTTTGTATTATTCCTATTTGAGTACTTCTATATATTATTTATTAAGTCTAAAGTTCGAATTGAGAAATTAATTTTTGCTTCTTTTTATTTATTTATTCAGATAAGAGAGAGAATTATTGACACAATTACAAAACTCGTCCCGATCCCACTCCGCCCCCACTTACAAACGATTCTGAGTTAAGCATGGGAGTAGCTATGTTAAATGACGTTGCAAGCCCCAGACCACCCTGTTGCCATCCCTAAGGTTGCAAATGAGACGAGCAGAGCCGAACTTTACCATGTTCGGGCTCAGCCAAGAGTGTGCTCGGGCTTCCTGTGAGCCTAGTCAAACCTCGCTAAAAAAAAAAAAATAACAATAAAGAAAAGCTTTAGATCTGTAGCAACTGTTTTCAACGAATCAAATATGGAATCCATGAATCCATGACTGCATTTCTTTCACTGGCCGACATTCTACGCATCTTCCTTTGATCCCATCAATACTAAAATGAGTTTAAGACCTCATAAGAGAAAAGAAATGCAAGAAAGAGATTTGAGAAAAGAAAGGTCCATATTGACCGTTTGACCATAAAAAATCAATATAAATTTACACTTTCGACCTTAAAATTAAAGTTTACTGTTAAGATTAATAAATAACTATCAGCATAAAATAACCCTCTTTGCTCTAGGCTAGGAACAAGTCAACAAAAAATCGACCACTTAGCATTATTGCGTGCAATAATCAAATATTACAAGAATGATATCCGAAGTATCTGACATACCAACATGAACACTATACAACTTGAGTATGGACAGGGATATGTATTTGGCATGCCGGTTGTGATGGAGTCTTCAGAGCAAAACCGTAACTTTAACAGTACACAAAAAAATTTAGATTTTTTTATTAAACAAATAGTTTAACTCTAAGGACAAAAATGTAAATTTATATTAATCCACTAACCACAAATAGTTAATTTGGGTCTTTCTGTTATATTGTGGCCATCTTCTATCTACATGTACACGTTGAAAACTTGAGGGGTCCTTTGTATAATTTGCCCTATATTATATGACTAAAAAAAAAAAAACACCTTTTACTAATTTATATTATATGGGCTAAAAAAAATTGTTTCGAAACTTTTAAAAATAAAAATAAAAAATAAATAAACTTTTTACTAAACAATTTATTCACGAGCTGAGTTCGGACTTGGCTCATTACTAAACAGAGCTTAAAAAATTTGTTCAAAGTCGGCTCGTCAACCCAATGTGTTCACTTCATATTTGTTACCCCTGGCCATCCGGGTTAAAAAAATAATTTCTTCTTTTTGTTTTTTCAAAAGAAAAGTCTATTTTTCAGGTTTCATTTTCAAATTAAAATCACAGGTCTATTTTTTCTTCTCCGTCGTGTTTTCATTTTAAATCATCATCACTGATCATGTAATCAGCAATCTCTCAGCTCTCGTGTTACCATCCAATCAAGCACAGAGTACAAAGACACACCAAATCAACCCCATGTCCCAGTCTTCGTCAAAAGGTACCTCCTTTCTTTCCCATTTACCCTCAGAAACCCTAATCTCCACAGATACCGTTTGGTTGGTGTCAATGATCTGTTTTTCGGATTTTAGAGAATTCCATCATTTCAGAAATTCCTGTTATTGATGATGAATTATTTTCATGTCTATATATGTTTCTATACGTATATGCATAGAAAGCTCTGATACGTTTTTTGAACTCCGTTTTAAATGTTAGTCCGATTGTTTGATTTTGCTTGATGATGTTTAGCGAAATGTGGTCCCAAGCAATTTCAATAAGAAACGCACATTTGATGAGGAAGTGATAATAATACGTGGAGATATTAATGGGTAAATTTGTAAGGGTCATTTTTGTAGACAAATTTGAAATTATTAAGACTAGTTGGAATTTGCACTGGGTCTAATTATTGATTACCGTTATGGTGCTTATTTGAATTTGAGAAATCGTTGGACCAAAAAATATAATTAATCTGGTCAGTGGCATGTTTATATTCTTTTTCTTTATCTTTTTAATTGAAGGAATTTTAGTAGCTGCTGGGATGGAGATGAAAAATATATTACTTACAATCCAGTTTTGCCATTTTTTCTGTACTCACTTGGTCTCTTACATTTTCAATTTTGTATATCATGATTGGAGGTACATACACTTCTCTTGTATGCAATCACTATTTTCATTTGTTGGTGGAATTTTTTTTCTTGTAGTGCTTTAGATTTGTTCTGATCTATATTCACTTGGAAGTGATACTAAAATGCTAGAAGTCATCATTTTATAGGTATTGGTTGTTATGAGCCATGATGGATATGGCACAGAAAAATCCAGGTCAGAAGCTAAGACCACTATAAGTTATTCAGCAGAAGCATCAAACTCACATAATGGAAGGTCAAAAAAGTCATATCCAACTACAAACGAACATGCTGCTGTACATGAGCATCTTATCACTCAACAGAAAAGGGCAGCAAAGATCCATGATTTCTGTTTTGGAATTCCCTTTGGTACGTATTCAGCTCCATCTAATATTATTATTGACTTCTACTGTGACTTGTTAAGTTATAGGGGTAAATGAATGCTAGCCATTGATTTAAAGGGCGTAAGCTTCAGTTAATGGGGTATCCTTGTTGTCTTTAGCTTCTTCCTAGTTTTTTGTTTCGTACTACCTTATTTTTTTTGGTCGCGGGGGGGTGGGTTTAACTCACCTCCTATTCCTTTTATTATTATTATTTTTTTTTGAAAAAGGAAACAAAAAAATGAAGGTGTTCTCACTCCCTTTGGGAGTGGTGGATTGTTCCTTAAGCCATATGTGTATTTCTTAATCCAAGAGGAGTTGAACTCGAGGTGACTTGATTATGTTGCACTGGTCACTTACAATAGGAGTATTATAATCCTCAATTTTTTTAACTACTAAATTTTCGATCAACATATATAGGATGACAATTATTTCTCAATGCTGCTTGCAATCAAAGCAACTTTGTATAGTACATGTTCAATGTTATATGTGATGCATAGCACGTACAAAAAGCTATCTTTGAGATATGGATTATGAATTTGGCATTTTAAACCACCAAATGCAGGATGGTGAGCTGTAAATGCTTTGTGATTTTCTCGTTGATATGAATCTATAGTTTATGTTTACCATTAACTTCGTATTCTATAATTGTTCTCAGTAAGCCATACTACATGGCATTTCAATTTTTCAACCCCCCCCAAGGAATTGTTTGCACCCAAGAGGAGTCGAACCTTAGACCTGAAGCTTCATGAGGTACCATAGCCAAGGGACTTGCCCACTTGAGTCAACCCCTTTCATGACATTTCAAATATTGATACACTGTTTAATTGAACCTTACACCCTACCGAACCCACCAAATAAAAATTTTCTAGTACAATCATATATTCTCACTAATTGATTGCGTCTTGCTCCAGGGGGACTTGTGTTATGCGGAGGGCTTGTTGATATATATTTTTTTTTTCAAGAAATCCTGCCACTTTAAGCACCAGTGTACTTTTCAGAGGTGCTTTGCTGACCCTCAGCACTCTTAGCTTAAAGTTCTGGAGACAAGGAAAATCCAGCTTACAGTTCATTCTAGGACAAGCAGGTACGTATTTCATCCAATCTTTAGGTGTCACGATGCTGAATTCCTAGTCTATACGCTATAATGTTCGATTCTTATTTGACTTTTTTATAGTTTATTCTTTCCCAACTCAAAACCAAAAGTGGTTCTGTAATTTGATCAAGAGCTGCTTAGTAAGAATGACAAAACTCTAGGCGACTTGAAGCCTTGGAGGTTCCTAGGCGGCAAAGGAATTGTTTATAAATGTTTTCTTTTAAAATTGGCAATGTCCATCATTTTAGTGAAATGTGTTAAAAATTTTAAGTGTATGCTTGAGAGATTTAGATTTTCAGAAGTATTGCATCTTGACTCCTTTCTTTATACTTGCTTATTGCCCCCACATCCATTTATTCTAAATCCCATAACCTGCTCCACTGGCACTCACTTTTTCCTTTCCATCCATTGTCACTATTTGGGAGTTTTCATTATCACAATAACCAGTCATCAAATTTTTGTTTCCACCACTGCCACAAGCTACCTGTATCATGAACCATTGATTACTGATCACTATATCACTGCCCCCATCTGCTTCACTATCACTACGATCACCTAAGAGTTTACAACTACAATTATCAAATTTAGTAATATCTTTAAAATGCGTGACTCTTGTGCCCTGAGTTTTTCATATTAATTTTAGGAGCTGCTTTAAGTGTAGTGAAATTGCCGGAGTAATTGTTAATGCAACATTATCCTTTCAATTGTAAACATTACATAACAAGCAACTGATCATGATTACAAAATTTTGGTGCAGTCTGATGAACTTTACACTAAATTAATGCAAGCAACATCTAATTTTTCGTCTTAATTTTACTCCCAACATTTCTGTTGTGTTATTGTTGTTCTCTTAGCTCTTACCTTTTCATTCTTTCCATAGGCTTCACAAAATATTTCCAGCTTGCTATGTTGGACAAATTCACCAAGTCATAGGCCGTTTTAGATGGATATACACGATAAGGGTACTAAATGAACTTCCAGTTTGTTGAAATTGTGATGCTCCTTTTAGTAAAATATAGGAAGTGTAATTAAAAGGGTAATATTCTCGTGTAGTCCCCATCAATCAAGGGTGATAGGAAGGGTAGACTGGATACAAACCTAATCTTTGTCATTAAGGATTCAAACCTGCATTCTCACACTTGACAGCTTGAGCATTTTACCAGTGTACCACATTGGCCCTTAAAGTAGAGAAAATGTAATTGGGAAAAAAAAAATTTGTGGTTTTTATTTATATGCCTGATACACAAGTGCTTTAAAGGAAAATCAATATGAAAGGCTACAAATTTACTTTGTTTTTGTTTGATGTTATAAAACACATTTTCTTATTTATTTATTTTTCATGGATGTTCTACTTCTGATTTGCAGTACTCTCTGCCGTCCTTATCTGGAAGAACTTTCTGATTTACTCATTGGTATTACATCACAACACCATAATGTTGTCCTCACTCATTGGCTAGCTTATTCATTTATATAACTGTAAAATGGTATTGTGGATGCAGACAAAGAAATTATTTCCAACAGGCATTTTTGCCGTAATTTGGTACTGCAATTTCTAGTTGTTGATGAGGATTCTTCAGTTTTCAGCTTGAGGTGTCTCATAAATTTGTACCATTCATTTATCGCAGTGCTAGTATGCTGTGCTTCTATCTGTATGTGGTGACATCTGGAGGGAATCCACCACCAAAGAAGTTGAAGTCATCTGCCGCTGTCCCATCAGAGTGAGAACTCCAAGAGGTAATATTGTAATTTTGACATTTAGGAATTTTTTTTCCCAACCTTAGTTATGACTTGAGGAGGTGGGGTTATAAGTACAAGATCAAAGTTTCTTTCTTTACTTGACCTCACTGTTGGTTAGCCACAAGAAGAGTGAGTATATTGTTAGAATGGGGAATTGACTTGTAGATCATTATGTTGGCAAGGTGAGAAATAGTGGAAAAACATTTGTTGTCTGAAATATTAACCTAAATAATACAAGTATTTTAATAGGTATTGTGTAATTTACTTATGTATTAGCATAGTTTCTCTTTGTTGGCATGCGAATTACTGAAAGAAACTTGAATATGTGAATTGTAATTTTTAGTTTTGTCCCTTATAAAATACAAGTTTTATTTCTTTTGCTGTCTTCTTTGTAATCTAATTGGGTCTTGATTACCAAAATTGTGTTTATATTGCAATTGATTTCTCCACTGGGGGCACAGTTTATACTGAAACTTAAATTTATCAAATAGATTGTAGGATTGAAATTAATTGCATTTATTTCGCGTTGTCACTTGGAGGAATGAGTCCATCCAATACACAGGAATTAGAAAGTAGTCACTGTGAAATGTAATAATTTTTCTCGAGTTATAATTTGGATGTGCAACCTAACTAGGGCAATTTGGGAGCTGGCCATGACTTATAAACAATTGAAAGCAATAATATTGGTGGTTTAAATCTGATTAAATTATCACAGGTCTAGCCCATCTCAGCTGAGTCTTGTTGCTAAAGTTTCTATTAGGTGGGTTCATATCTTTTATAGCAAGAGAATCTAACTTCCTGCAATAGGTTACTTCCGCCTATAGGTAAGATACAATGCGAAAGTAAATTAAGGTACTTCTATTATTATAGAGGAAATGAATCCCTGTAGTATTGTGGTGAAGGCATACAAAGAGACTGGGTTTGGTTTCAAATTGACCCAAAAATAAATAAATAAATTGAAAAAAGGGAAATGAGAAAGGTTAAGAAATAAAAAAGGAACAATAAAATCTTAGTTATGCTAATATTGGGCTTGGATTTTCTATAGTGATGTGTGGCCTAGATTTGTGTTTGGTTGTTTCAAATTTGGTGAAATTTAGGCTTTGCTTGGCCCTGATTTTCTTTAGATCTTGTTGAGGATATGTTGCCTTTTCGAAATATCTAAAACCCTATAAAGTTCATTGAAGCCCAAGTCACAGAAGTTACCATTCTACAGGCTACAGACTCCTGTCACGTTGATGGGACTTAAGCTGGGCTCAGGCCCATTAAGCTGAGTGAGCTTCTGTTGGAGCATGGGCTCAGCCCGGACAAGCCATTGTTGCAATCAGTAATTAAGATTTGCCTTCCACACGAAAGTTGGTGGTTTGGATATACTTATCAAAAAAAAAGAAAGTTGGTGGTTTGGATAGACCTTTTGGGAAAAAAAGAGAGGTAGTAATGAGCTCTATGTTAGCTGTAATACTAATTGAAAATTTTGGCCTGTACAATTTGGCTATGGAGCAATGAGGGGGTCCTTGTTTATGGTATATCAGCATAACGATCAATTATATCATAAATGGAGTGCATGATTTTTATGTGGAAACACCAAAGGGAACTATTCCGATACACATAAATACACTATGAAGAGAATTATAATAATTACAAGTTCATAATACACTACATTAATTACTTGTTGATTACAAAATTTGACTCTAGGAAATCGCCATCCCTTTCTTTCACATGTTCTTGTATCTACTGAATCCACCGTCTACCCTCTGAACATTTATCACACACCTGAACACTTGAGCAAACATAAGTGTGATTGATGATGGTATTCTGGACATCATACCTTGAGTCTCAACACAAAATTTCAAAAGTAAATGTGAATATGGCAGAACTGTTCTATACTCTTTCTTATCTCTCTTTGTTATTCTACTCTGTATGGACAGAAACAAAACATTACATAACTTTCAAGACGGTCTGGAATCAATCAGGGAGCTGAAGCATTGAATGAAATGGGAAACAAAGAAAATCATCTGTCATTGATTGAAGATGGATAAGCACTTTGATCCAACCTATGTTGATTGGATCCATCTACCATTCATCAAACTCGGGAAGGTTGGATTGATTCATCTTGGACCTGGATCAGTTCATCTTTTGTTTTCCAGCAAGTTTCACTAATCAATTCCAAATGTGGATCAATCCAACCAGGATAAGCTGGATCGGTGTTACTTGACTAATTTATTCCAAATGTTCTCATCCTGATCAATCTAACTAACAACAATTTTCTCTGTTAATTTCCTATTTTGATTTAATATTGTGACTTCCTATTTAATTTCAGCAGTCTAGTCTTAAACAATATATAGCATTTTCTTTTCATCTAAATAGGATAGAACAGGATCTCTTATTTCCACATAGCTTTGATTTTATCATGCAATGTTCATATATGTTTGTGTTTGAGATCTTGGGTTCCATAACCTAGCTTTCTAGTGAGTGTTTTTTATCCAGTGGTTAAGTGTCTGATCATATGTTCGTAAGATTGAAGAAGTGTAAATTTGGTTTATATATGGATACAAGGACATGTGTAACGGTAGCTAGAGATTCAGGAAGTACATTATAAACATGTTAAAATCTCTTCCGGATATTTTATGTAAACAATGTGCCTTTGTTTATGGCTTTGTTGATTATTTGCTGATACCAAATTTTCATTAATGCCATTTGACTATGGAATCACAGGACCTACAGAGATAAATATGCAAATGATTCCATTTAAATTTCAGAATATTCAGGGTACTATTGATAATACTAGAAAACCGTGTATTTGAACATTTTTGAAGTGTCTCGATTTATGAGTCAATTTAAATTCATCTGGATTAGTAAAATATACACAAAAATGAACAGGGATACACTAATTTGTGCTACTTCAGTGAAAAAGGAGAATAATCAAGAGGGTTGTGGGTTCTGAGTCATTAGGTCTGGTAGGTTCCACTCCCAAATCCATTTTTATCTGTTATTGGTCAGACTCACACAAGTTAGTTCTAACCATGATGGCAAGATAGGGACATTTGGGCAGATAGTATAGCCCACCTGTATGGACCGAGTCATTAATGAATCATCGTTGCCACGTGGCAGACTTGAAATGTTTTGTGAACGGGTCCTAGTCCAACACAACCAAACAACTCGGTACAAAGACACATGGCCCTAAGATTTCCGCCATAACTAACCCAATTCAAGGGCACTAACTGACTTCAGCCAACTCTTTCGTCCTCTCACCTTTGTGATGTCTCTTCATGTTGTGATAAATCCTCTTGCAACACACACACATACACAGATCATGGCTCAGCTCAGCAACTAACTTCAACCAACTTTTCGTCCTCTGACTTTAGGATATAATTTTCATGATGTGTGTGTTGCGTCTATTTTGGGTTGATTACAATCAGGCTAATTATGTTTGAACTTAAGAGTTGCTCATATCTGTTATACTCTCAGGAAGCTTTATCATGTTCTCCACTAATGGAGAATATTTGTCTAGACTCTAGATCTCTATGTAGGCATATCCTTGTAGACAGCTTTACTCTCTACTATTTAGTTGCCAAAATGATATAGGAAAAGAAATATAGATTTAGAATAGTATGATTGAGTCAAAAGTTTAAATCACAATTTAGAACCTTGTTTATAATATTTTTGTGTATAATTTGTTTTGAAAAGGTGACATATCATTTGATTTCTCTGTAGAAGTAAGAAGTCACTTGTTGTCAAATTTTACTTTGCAACAGAAGTTGGATGCCTTTGCCCAATTGGTATCTCCTCATTCTTCTAAATAGAAGATTGATGGTTCAAGTTTTCATCGGCGCATAGTAGGTGTATTTGTTGAGTTGAGTGTGTGTAAAATAATGTTGAAGCCAAACTTCGTAGGGGTCTTGCAACTTTTCCTTAGTTTGGGGGACTTTTTTGCGATAGAGGATAATTTTTTGCAACACTACCAGGACTGAAAGGCAGAAAGCCCATGAATAAATTACCACAGTTGAGTTGAACAGTTTTAAGTACCTTTTCTTTCTTTTGAAATGGTGACTATCAAGTAAGTAAAATAATCTGAGACCAAGAATTTCCTTTTAAAATGCCTCTACGTTTGATGCTAGGATCAAAAAAAAAATGTATCCTTGTCCACACCAGTGATATTTTGGCTGTCACAAGACGTGATTATTGATTACTCGATTGGGGCTCTCAATTTACAGGATTGAGAGAATTGGGCATTTTAAGGCCTGGGTCATTCTCATCAGTCTTGGGCTATCTTGTGGGCTAGGGTTTGTTAGAGCCTTTCAGGCTCAAAAATTTTATTTATCTTTTTTATGAGTAAATTGATGCTAACTTCTTTGGCAGTCTGTATTGGCTATTATCAAAATAGCATGAGACAGAGTGTGTTTTACACTGTCATGTGTCATAATCCGACTACTGACCCTTAATATTGGTACTATGTTTGTTGTCACATTAAGCATTTTTAAACGAGTAAGAAGTGTACTACTCATCAATCATGAACACTAGTTAGCATTAGTGATGGAATATATCTTTTTTTTCCCAATTATGATGGGATATATCTGAACCTACCAATCTAGAGGTAGCACGTGGATTTTCGTCTACTAATGCAGCTTATGGATGCAGATTGCAGAGAGACAATGACCCATCCTTACCAAACTTTCAAGTACAGCTGTGTGTGTGTGTGTGTGACAGAGAGAGAGAGAGAGAGAGATATATATATATATTTCATTTTCAGTATCATTTTCATGGAACTAGAACAAGCGTAGAGGAGGAGGACCCCCAGAAGTCTCAGATTGAATGTGTGCGTGTAAGCAAATGGCTTTGAGAGCATGCTTGATAAAGCTGTCTGTGGGGTAACTTAAAAGACTTTGTGAGAATCATCATCTCCTTCATGCATTTTCATGAAAATGACATTGGAAAGAGAGTTTAGATCAAGTGCAAGTGATGTATTGCATCCCATATTACTTTTTATGTGAGGTCATTTTTATCATATTTTTATCCTCTTTTAAGTGAGACTTGCCTATGAATGAAAATGTTCATCTCTTTAGGTGAGATACATATGCCTTCTTTAGCGGTGAATGAATTGTGCTCACCCTCTCTCTCTATATTGTATAAAATATATGTACTTTGATTTACGGAAAATATATATATGGAGTGCTTGTTCCTCCTCAATTAGTGAATAAATGTGGTGTGTGCTATGCCTTCTATAGGCAGCAAGCAACAGCTTTTTGTTTGTGTGTGTAGTCTCCATACTCTCTATAGAGAGGCCCCCCTTGTGTAGCTGGGTGCTCTGTGATCGGACTCAAAAATTTAAATTATTAGAAGGTGTTAACACTCAATATATATACTCTATTATTTTTCATCCGAATCCAATGTAGAACAAAACCCCCTTATAACATTCTTCCCTATTCGAATTAGTAATGCTTTCGTTATGGTAGGGTCACCCTGCTTACTTGGCTGCTAACCCAAATATCAACTGGGCGGATGATTGGCGTAACAACAAATTAAAGACTGAATTTGACTCTAATACAAGTTTGTTTGTTTGTTTGTTTGTTTTTTTAATTATTATTATTTTAAAGGTGACTCTAACAGGGACGGAGCCAGGATTTTATTTCAGAGGGGGCACAGTGCTATAATTTTTTTAAGTAGCAAATAACAAAAAAATA
>JAOTQH010260498.1:0-11276 GCA_025631255.1 Cornus kousa | reverse complement strand
GTGGACACTATCAATTCCATAATGAATCGATACATAATACATTGAATTCACCAATTATATAAATCATAAATATTTCAAATATATCAGGAACATATGTCACTATAATCCAACTATGAATTTGCTATGCCAGGGCATATAAATCCCAACATTTCTCTCTCCTCACACACATATAGACACACCCACACAATAGTCTTGCACTACCACAACCACACATCACTCACTCACCCTCCACTAAATAACATAAGTCAAATAAGTTAAAGAATAGGTCCCACATGTCTTACAACTAAACTAAAACCCGAAATGAGATAAATAAATACACAAAAGTGTAAAAATAAGCCCCCAGCATGTCATGTATGATGAATGTGTTAGGGTTTCACACACTTAATTGGCAAATATAACAGATAAAAAATCACACACAAGTAAAAACAAAATTTACGCGGTTTGCCAAATTGCCTAGTCCACAGGAAAAGAACCACTAACTTTATTTCAAAAACTTAATTGCATACTCTTTTCTCTCACACAATCTCAACTCTCTTTTTCACTTTACAATATTCTGTCTTTCTCATACCCATCTCTATTTATAGAGTCTTCAAGTCCAATTCCTTGTTGGACAAAGATTAATTTGCCTACAAGGAGTTACCTTATTAGTCTTCAACTCTAAAATAGAGATACAACTTCTTCCCTAAATCTACAGTTATTTCCCCAAGTCTTTTGGCTTCCAAACCAATTAGGAAACTATTTCTTGTAGTTCGTAGCTTCCAATAACTCATTGTCCAAGCTGAACCAATTCAAACCATTTAAACCGTTTCAACTTTGGCAGTAGCCAAAGCCAAAAAACGTACATGACCAGGTTGAACCAGTTCACCTCACTTGAACCGGTTTAACTTTGGTAATAGCCAAAGGAAAAAAACCTACACACCCAAGTTGAACCGGTTCACCCCACTTGAACCTGTTCAACTTTTGCAGTAGGTAAAGATAAGCAAAAATCAAAATACGTGCTCTACTATAGCTCCTCCTTAACTAAAGATTTCCCCACCTCAAATGAGGTACTATGATGAAATTGAGAAATACTCTACCAGAATGTGACACCAACAGAATAAATGATAGTGCCGAAAAATTTTCCCAAGCACTTGACTCGGTCCGGCCTACACAACCGAACACAAAAGTAAACAAAAAAGAAAGTAGAAAAAGAGGAAAAAGGAAATCGATCCTCACAAAGAAGTTTCGCGCAAAAAGACCTAATATGAAATAGTTTCGAAATTTTAATTGATTTTTAAGAAATGAAAGTAGCGAGAAAATGAAGAAATTCAACCTCTTGACAAAAACCCAATCCCCCACCTCTGTTGCTTTTGATCAATGTTAGAGTTGAGAGAAAATCTCATCATTCTGCTTTGTTCCACCCCTCTGCACTTTCCACTCATGTCTCTCAATGGGGCAAGACTAACCATATGGAAAGTACATGTGAGAGTGGGGACTAAGGCTTTACATAGATATTATCTGATAATATTCCTCGTATCAAAGAGTATCAGATCATCATCCGTAACATAATAAGTAATTATATGTACTCTAATACACATAATCACATCTGACTAAAAGGTACTTTATTACCCAAAACCTTGTAAATATCACATCCTTATATCTAGTAACTAGTTATTTGGTCTCAATCTTCAATTTGGATTTTCTTTTAGTATCAAGATAAAATAATAATTAATGGAACCCCAAATTTTTTACATATAACAGATAAAGGATATCAAATCAAGATATTAGAGTTTCAATTTGAACAAAATGTTTTGAAAATATGAAATTATTATCTGCCTTCAATATCCGAAAGTGTTACGGTATTCACTGAACAATTTCCAGCATTGTTAGGATTTGTGTTTATCATATGTTGTCTGGTAAAAATAGCAGGTTCCTTGGGTGTTGGTAGAGGTGCATATTCATTGCTAAACATTGAGATAACATCAAACATGGTAGGTCGATCATTTGCTTTTCCTTGAACACAAAGAAGTCCTATGTTAATGTATCTCAACAATGTAGACGTAGAAGAAGGATTACCCGATATTGGGTCCATCAACTCCATCCCTCCATTAGAATTCCATAACTCCCATGCCTTTTAAACAAAAACAAAAACAAAAAGGAAAAGATGTTAGTTGCTTACATATCCATGGAGGTGAAGAAAGTCATTATGATAAAAACCAATGTTCTTCTTGCCACTCACAATCTTAAGTAGCAATATTTCAAAACTAAACACATCAGATTTTATTGAGAAAATACCTTCCATTGCATATTCAGGAGACATGTACCCACTAAATTTTAACATATACAACAGAACCAGTTTCAGTATCTCATAGTAGATTTTTCTTTAATCTTATCATATATAAGTTGCGTATGTGTTTAGTAAAGAATTTTTCTTTTACTTACTAAGTTCCAAACAATGCGGTCTGTGTTTGCTTTTGATTTATTACTACCAAATATTCTTGCCATGCCAAAATCTGATATTTTGGGGTTCATCTCGCTATCCAACAGAATGTTACTGGCCTTTAGATATATATGAATTATACAAAGCCTTAAATATTGATGTAGGTAAAGAAGTCCTTGAGCAATCCCTTCAATGATATGAATATGTGTACTCCAACCTAACACCCCTTGTTTGTTTGTATTTGCCTTGAGTTACACATGAACTTATATTGAGATCTGCTTTGAATTATACATAAAAAATAAAAATAAAAAATAAAAACCTTATATTGAACATATATCTAAGTTTAAGTGCAAATTAAATATGGGAGAACACTAACCAAACAGGAAGAAATCAAAACTTTTATTGTGCATATATTCCTCCAATCAAGGAGTCTATTAGACTGTCCCTATAATGTGTAATCCGTAACATGATAGGTAAATATGTATTCTAAGACACATAATCACATGAGACTAAAAGGTACTTTATTACCCAAAACCTTATAAATATCACAATCTTATATCTAGTAACTCATTATTTGGTCTCAATCTTCAATCTGGATTTTCTTTAAATATCAAGATAAAATAATAATTAATGGAACCCCAAATTTTTTCATATAATAGATACAGGATATCAAATCTAAGAGTACAATCAAAGATATTAGAGTTTCAATTTGAACAAAATGTCTTCAAAATATGAAATTGTTATCTGCCTTCAATATCCGAAAGTGTTACGCTATTCACTGAACAATTTCCAGCATTGTTAGGATTTGTGTTTATCACATGCCGGCTGGTAAAAAAATGCAGGTTCCTTCGGTGTTAGTAGAGGTGCATATTCATTGCTAAACATCGAGACAACATCAGACATGGTAGGTCGATCGTTTGCATTTCCTTGAACACAGAGAAGTCTTATGTTAATGTATCTCAACAATGTAGTCGTGGAAGAAGGATTACCCAATATTGGGTCCATCAACTCCATCCCGCTATTAGAATTCCATAACTCCCATGCCTGAAAAATTCAATTATACAATTTGCAAATAAAATGACGGTTAAAAGAAGTTTAAAAAAAACAAAAAGGAAAAGATGTTAGTTGCTTACATATCCAAGGAGGTGAAGAAAGTCATTATGATTAAAACCAGTGTTCTTCTTGCCACTCACAATCTCAAGCAGCAATACTCCAAAGCTAAACGCATCGGATTTTATTGAAAAAATACCTTCCATTGCATATTCAGGAGACATATACCCACTAAATTTCAACATACAATAGAACCAATTCAATATCTCGTAGTAGATCTTTCTTTAATCTTATCATATATAAGTTGTGTATGTGTTTACTAAAGAATTTTTCTTCTAATTACTAAGTTCCAACAATGCGGTCTGTGTTTGCTTGTGATTCATTACTACCAAATATTCTTGCCAAGCCAAAATTTGATATTTTGGGGTTCATTTCGCTATCCAAAAGAATGTTACTGGCCTTTAGATCTCTATGAATTATGCGAAGCCTTGAATATTGATGTAGGTAAAGAAGTCCTAGAGCAATTCCTTCAATGATATGAATACGTGTTCTCCAATCTAACATCCCTTGTTTGTTTGTATCTGCCACAAGTTAACACATTAACTTACATTGAGATCTGCCTTGAATTCCACATAAAAAAACTTATATTGAACATATATCTAAGTTTAAGTGCAAATTAAATATGGGAGAACACTAACCAGACAGGAAAAAATCCAAACTTTTATTGTGCATGTATTCATAGATTAATATGTTTTCATCTCGCTCAACACGGCATCCTGAGAGTTTAACAAGATTTCGATGCTGAAGTTTTGATATCAATACTGCCTCATTTCTGAACTCCTGGAACCCTTGTCCAGATCATCTAGAAAGCCTTTTCACTGCTATTTCTTGTCCCCTAAGTGATTTACCCTATTTAGAGAGAGAGAGAGAGAGAGAGAGAGAGAGAGAGAGAAAAAAACTCATTTGAATGGTTACTTAACAAGTCAAGTAAAGAATAATAAGGGAGAAAGATGTGTAAGGTAAATGCACTGCAGTTCATATCTTAAACTTTTACCTTGTAAACAGGTCCAAACCCTCCCTCTCCGAGCTTATTTTCTACCGAGAAGTAACCCGTTGCAGCTGATACACTCGCAAAGCTAAAGGATGGCAACTCAACATCTTTCTATTTCTTCCTGGGTTATTTCTGGTGTTTATTTCAGCAGCTGCATTTGTACTAGCACTAAAATCAAATAATAATAAATCATCGCTTGAATCTTTCTCACTTGTGCTTGAATCTCTCTCTTCTGATTATCACAAAGCAGCAAGCCATTGTCAATTATTTGGAAATCACAGTACTGTTTTCTGAAATATAATTAGTTTTCAGAAAATGACAATTTGTAGTACATACTTGGTCCAAATCAATTCTAAGTGTACATATTATTTAATTAATTATAATGTTGGTCTCTCCTGGTAGAAGTATTTCCTAATTGATTTAAATACAATCATGTATGATTTCTTTGAATATGGACTTATAGTGGCTACCTCTTATACCCATTTGCTTGAGCTTTCTCGAGATTAAACAGCATAAGAAGCCAACAGCTAGCAAAATCAGCACTGTTATGATCACCTTCAAGTTCTTCCTGCGACCTAAAACGGGTAAAATAGAATCTTGGTTAATCACAATTAATTCAAAACAAAAGACTATTATAAGTAATTTGCAGGAAATGCATTGACTGTTGTGTAGAAGTTACTTTTATTTTTCGCAATTGTTGGTTTTGGAAGCTCAGAAGCAGCTAGTTTCAGATAGAAATCTTGTTTAGGGTTGCTTCCACTTTGGAGTAGTAGTTGCAGATTCAGTAAATCCCCTTCCCATATTAAACACCCAGCACTATTAAAAGCATAAGCTGTGCAAGAACAATTTCGCATGCAAGCCGATTTACACTGTTCAAGGCTCCTATCTGGAAGTACTTTTGAATTTTCTGGTAATGCCGCGATATTCGAAAGTCGTAGAAATCCATCAGTCGTCCCATTGGTGTAAGTACCATTTTGGCATTGCAATGGTGTCTTTCTCACACAACCACCTGACCAATCATTTAGCATTGTGTCTTCAATTGAAAATGGCTGAAAACTTTGTAAACATTCGCAGCCAATGATCAAGAGATTCTCTCTCCAGAAGCCATATTTCCCGCAAAAAGCATAGACCTGACTAGGGCTGGATTGAAACCAAAAAAGATGCGAAATCGGATCGTCTCGCGCCCATATTACAAGCATCAACTGTCCTGACTTATCCATCACCAATCTTGGAAACACATTAGCATACCAAGTATTGTACGTAAAGTAGCTTTCGTTTTCATTCGATGTAAAATTGTAATAGATTCCATAATCATCTGTTATATCAAGAGAGGCAAAACTACTACCATTCCAAATTCCAGTGCTCCAATACCTTTTGGAGTTGTTCCACTCTATAAAATATTGATTTCTTTCGTCTGGATCTATCCCGAATAAAAACATACCAGAAGCAGGATTGTTTGAATTTTTCCACGCAGTTAGGACCTGAGTTTTGCCGGTGAGTTTATCGATGCCAAGCTTTGCGCCGGGCAGCAATGTATTTGTTGGGTGATCAAAACTCTGCCAATATATTACAGATGGATTTGTAGCATCCCTGACGACTAAATTTCCGTCATCTTGAAGCACTGCTTCAGTGGAATTTGGCGTTGGTGACACAAAATTTGTTGACCAAATTGGATTTCTAGTCGAATCGGTGAGCAGGACTAAATTTCCATCTCTAGAGAATTCAAGCCTTGAAGACGGTTCAGATGACTTTTGTTCCCTGTTAGCTACCCAAACTACGTTCTCAGCAACAATATTTTTGTACCATATGCAAATATAGATGCTAAGTGAAGTAGCACCTGATCTATAGAAACCGAGTTCGAAAATGCTACCTTGGGACACCAGGCTCTGGCTTACTGAGAGAGACTGGCCCATTGAAAGAGTATCACTTCCAATAGAGAGACAGGACTTGTGTAACAGCTGAAACAGAAGCACGACACACAGGAAGAAGCATGGTCTTGTAATGGTGGCACTGTCCCTCATCTTGGATTAAAGAAAATTGAGACCTCGTACTAGCTAATATCTCAGGAAAAAAAAATATACTTCCTTACATCGTTGCATTGGAATCCTCTCCCGTACCAATGACGAAGAAGTTGTACCATGTTGGAGTGGAAAACAACTTTCTTCCGTTGGACTATATATAAATGGGTCCACCCCTATATTTTTTATATATATATATATATATATATATATATTGATTATAAGCCACTTTGCCAGAACAGGAACACCATTCAAGCCATATGCACTGCAATCAGATACAATAAACCACTACAGCGACAGACATCTGCATTGCACACTAGAGCATGGAAAAGAAGATATTATAGTACAAATCATCAATCATCACATAGCATAATATCATTATTTTCGGGAAAAGTTCAAATAAAGACTACATAAGACAGAATTTGAGCGATCATTGCCGTACAACTTAACTAGCTTGCCGCTAGATAATGTTACAACAACAGAAACCACGCTGGTTGGTTCAGAGTTCGATAACATAAAAGGTACAGAAGTTGATAAATTAAGAACGAACACCACATCCCAGGAGTACTACTATAGCCAGCTTCCTCAAGTATCTGCACCCAACACAAGACAGGATTAGGAATTAAGATTCTCTTCCGATTTCTCTGATTATGTTGACGTGTCTAGTTTGATACCAACTAACCTTTTGGGGAACAAGCACCCCTGGAATAAAATTCAGAGGAAACTGCTGGAACAGAGATTGATAGCTGAGTGGTGAATGCATTCTTATTGGATCTCTGATCATCAAAACCGGACCATGACTCTCCAGTATTAGGCCACTCATCAAAGAAAGGTCGCATAGGATGATGCTCCTGTTGCACAGGCCCTGGTGAGCCGAGCTTGCTGCCAAAAAAGCAATGTTGTTGCTGCCCTTGCTTTGATAATGCAGCATTGATCATTGGCTCCAAGTTTTGCGCTGTGCGTAATTGTAGGGAGTCGCTTTGCAATTGACTGTCATAACTTGGTTTCAGAAAGGAGTTTGCACCAACTTGAGATGGCATGAGACGCCACGTATTGTCTACATCAAAGTCTACTTTGATACCCCTCCCACTTCCAGAAGCTTCTGCAGAAAACTTATGTTCATCTGCTTTCAATCCATGGACATACCTGTGATTTACATTTTGCAAAGAAAGCATAGACAATTATTTGCAATTGTTATTCAACAGCTACATGATTTGGACAGATAGAAAGTGGAATGACCACCACTACTTTACTCACATTATGCATTAATGGACTATATATGAGGAAATTCACACAAAGAACTTGATCCCCTTCTCTCTTTCCCTCCCCCTCTCTCCCCCCCTCCTTCCTTATCTCTTTGCCAAAACCAAATGGCCAAAGAAGTCAATGACAGCATGTTAACAATTCAATTTTTTTGTTTTTACGGAGTTCCTTAAGAAAATAACCTTTTTCAGGGACAGTTCTTGGAAAAGTATGCTTGACGGTATGGGCTTGGCAAAAAACCAAGAAAGCTGACATTCAACTACTCGTTAGCATTACATGTCTTTCCAAAAATGATGAATGACATGTACCAAAACTCATCTGAGTTATCAACCTTGCACTAAAATTCATCTTAGAGTGATCAACCTCTGAAGACTACAATTTTGGTTGCAGAAATGCCCTTGATGACGAGTTTAAATAGAATTTCCCAAGTATTTGTCATAATCCCTGATCTGGCAGCAATTAGATTGATAATAACAATGCTACTGACTACATTAGTGCAAACCTCACCAGAGTATTAAGCAAGCATCAAGATTTAGAATTTATGCATAACTATTCTTCTACTATCCCCTCACTTTTATCTGCTTACATTGATTCTATTTTTTTTTCCCTGGTAAGTGAGAACTTATTGAGAAGAACACAAAAGATACAAACTACAAGGAGCATATCCCAGGAAGACAGAAGCATACCTACTTAGCATTTAATGAAATAAAGTAGGAAAAGAAGCCTAGAAAAAAATAGACTACAAGAGCCATACAAAGAGAAGAACAACTCCAACAAAAGAGCAGCCATGAGTAAAATAACAAAAGAGCAGATATTCGAACTTGTAAAATGCTACTGTTGTTTGGCTAAATATGCAAAGAGCAGCAGCAACAACAAAAAACAGTATCAGTGAGAAGGCAGAAAGATTTTGATATGGGCCAAGATTTGAGATGGGGTCACTCGATGAAGGAAAAACTAACAAAATCCCAAGACACCTGACAGCCAAAAACCGAAAAATAGTTTGAGGGAGTGTTCTATACTAAAAGCTGACGTGGGATCCATTTGTGGAGGAGGAGCAGAGACGCTTGAGAAAAGGAAGGGATCCACGATTCTCTGTAGAAGGCTAGCTGCAAGATGCACCAGAAGGAAAGCAAAAGATCAACAGCAAAAAAATCTCTGCGTGCAGCCAGATGCTGAAAAACATGTTATAGCTGCAAGGAACCAGAGAGGAATTAACTTCCATTATAACTAACAGCTCAATTACTGCTAGACCTAATACTATCAGCAAAAGTACATCTTGTGCCTCTTTAATACTTGAAAAGAATTTAATCTCGCTTCCAATTTTGCCTTCTAGTATTATTATTTATTTTTTTGGATTGGTGCTTATGGATTTCTACAAGTCTGCTTCTTTTACTAGTGCTACGAAGTCATGAACCAGAATGCTACATTCTTATCTTCTCATCTCCTCTGGAATCTGCATTCCAGCGGATGACTGACGACCATGATGTTTTGCTACATAATCCTTTTTCTGGTCATGACCGCAGGCATGCCACAGTCGCTGACAACTCGATGAAATGAGATCCAATTCTTATTTTTCAGCTGTGAAAAGCCAAGAAGATCAGGCAACTATTAAGGGGAGGAATGACTCCCCTCTTGAGGTTCAATTTTGTCACTTTCCTTCAATCCACTTTTTTGACAGTTGAAACTGCTAAATAGGTTCTTTCGGATTAGGCAATGTGTGCATTTTAACTCTCTTTTAATTGTCACTATTATGAATTCTAAAATCACACCAAAATGAAGCTACTCCTATGCAGGTCACATAGTCACATAAGCTGAATTGATTATCATATCAGCCACCCCAAATTTCAAATATATTCTATCAAAGCTCTAATTAAGTACCACAAGTCGTATGTCCAATGATTCTCTTTGGCTGACAAATAAGTGTTATTTAGTGGTGTAAACACAAGGAAAGGACTTTGTACTTTACAAGTGCAAATATTTTCAAATTAGGAGGAAGAAGAACCAACTTAAGTCTCCGCATTCTTGAGAGGACAATTTGCACGTGCAAAATATCAAGTTATAGGCATAATGTTCAATAGGCTTCTCTAAATTTCCAATTAATTTTAGATTTGGCGTACATCACAAGCATGAGAGGAATTCAAGGATTGATTGGAAAAAGATATATCCTAGAAGAATTAACCAAGAGATGTAAGTGGATACTACCCATAGAATTTATACCAATATTTATCTTCACTGAAATTCTAAAAGACGTATGTATCTCCACGCCGGGGGGGGGGGTCAAATTTCACGAATTGCGCCTAGTCCTCTGCTCCTAAGCATGCCACATTGGGCACAACAGCATGGAACTCTAAGCAAGTTTTGGGGATGGCAACGGGGTGGAGTTGGGGTTGAGTTGGCTAAACCCTACTCCGCCCCGTTAAAAAATCCGCCATACCAACTCCGCTCCAACTCCGGAACAGGTTTATAATAGGTATACCATCCCCGCCACTACTCCGGTAGACAATATACCGTCTTCGCCCCGCATACTCCGTTTAATTGCTGTAAAGTTGAAACTGTTGAATTAATTCCTGGACTTGGGATGTAATACTAAGATTTTGAATCCTTGAAGATTGAATCACGTGCACAATTCTATAACTTTAGCAAGTAGTGATTCTAGTGAATATTCAGTCAAAATATATTAATGGACACTTAACTTAAATATATACTTTATATATATAGATATATATAATCAGGGTCGGGGCGGAGGTGGGGTCGGGGCGGAGGTGGGGTGGGGGCATCACTAAATCCGCCCCCGCTCCAAACCCGCTTCGGGTTTTCAATTTTTTTACCATATCCGCCCCAAACCCATTTATGGAGCTACCAAATCCGCCCCATTAAGAGCGGAGCGGGGCGAAAACCCAACGGGTTGGAGGAAATTGCCATCCTTACAAGTTTAGCATGCCTAGAAGCACAAACACCAGATGCTACATTCTAGAAAAAATAGAATTGTGACATAAGCATCGCTTCCCCTCCTCCACCACCTCCCTATTCTTCTTCTATTTGACATAAGAGTTTCCAGCATACGGACTTCTCTTCATACTCTACTGGTGTCTTATCATGTTAATGTAGTAATGAGCTTAACTGCAGAGTATATCAACATCACAGAATCATATCCATTTCTCAAAAATATAAGTGACAGCCCAAACGTGTTGTTTGTGTTGACTTTAAGATATAATCAAATCAAAAGTAAGTGATAAAGAAGAAGAAGAAGAAGGAGAAGAAGAAGAAAAGAAATCGGATGAGAGAAAAAGAGAAAGAGATGGGGAAAGAGAGAAAGAATTAAAGAATACTTTCATCCTTCCACCATATTCTATTTATAATAACAAGTTTCAAAAATTACACATAAGCCCCAACATTATATAATAACAAATAAGCCCCTGACAACACTCCCCCTCAAGCTGGTGCAAAGATATCTATCATGCCCAGCTTGACTAAC